>OX387262.1:4582354-4587354 GCA_947562095.1 Branchellion lobata | reverse complement strand
TCGACACCATCCTCAACATCTCTCCTCACAGAGGCTCCCTCCTCCTCCTCACCACCCAACTCAAGGTGCCCCCTTCCCACCCAATAATAATAATAATTATTATTATTCTTATTCTTATCATTATTCTTATTATTATTATTATTTTTATTATTATTATTATTATTATTATTATTATTATTATAATTTTTATTATAATTTTTATTATCATTATAAGGATGATAATATGGATTAAAATGATACTAATGATAATACTAATACTACTACTACTACTAATAATAATAATAATAATAATAACAATAATAATGATAATAATAATAATAATAATAATAATAATAATAATAATAATAATAATAATAATAATAATAATAATAATAATAATAATAATAATAATAATAATAATAATAATAATAATAATAATAATAATAATAATATTAATATTAATAATAATAATAATAATAATAATAATAATAATAATAAAATAATAGTAATAATAATAATGATAATGAGGATGATGATAATACTAATGGTAATAGTAGTAATAATAACGATGGTTCTGACATTGTTATTAATGTTGATAACAACAACGTTTCTGTTGATATCAATAAAAACAATTTGTTATCAACAATGTTGACAACAACAAAAATGTTGACAACAACAACAATGTTGACAACAACAACAATGTTGACAACAACAACAATGTTGACAACAACAACAATGTTGACAACAACAACAGATGTTGCTTTTGCGCGAAAAGAGCATCCAGTCGAAGTTGCAGATCCTCTTCCGCAAGCACCTCTTCAACGACGCCCTCAAGTCTTCTTTCAGACCATTATTCTATAATAATAATAATAATAATAATAATAATAATAATAATAATAATAATAATAATAATAAAACAAAAGAAATAATAATAATTATTATTATTCTTATTGTTTTTATTATTATTATTATTATTATTATTATTATTTTGTATAATTATAATTGCACCTCCACCACAGCCTGGCCAGGCAACACGACAGAGAAGGACTGACAGACATTTACAAGCAGTATGGAGACCACCTCTATAAGTAGTCTTTGGTGTTGTTGTTGTTGGTGGTGGTGTTGTTGTGATGTTGGTGTTGTTGTTGGTGGTGGTGTCGTTGTTGTTATGGTGTTTTTGTTGTTGGTGTGTGGGTGCTGTTGGTGTTGTTGTGATGTTGTGTTATTTTGGTGTTGTGTTGTTGTTGGTGGAGGTGTTGTTGTTGTTGTGTTGTTGGTGGTGTTGTTTTTGTTGTGGTGCTTTTGTTGTTGGTGTGTGGGTGTTGTTGTTGGTGTTGTGGCTAAAGGGATGGTGGCATGATTTTAATTTTTAAAATACTTTTCTTCCAGTTTTCTTTTCTTTTTTCTCTTCTTTTTTTTCATTCTCCTCCTCCTCCTCCTCCTCCTCTTCCTCCTCCTCCTCCTTCTCTTTTTCCTCCTTCTCCTCTTCCTCCTTCTTCTCCTCCTCCTCCTCCTCTTCCTCCTCCTCCTCCTCCTCCTTCTTCTTCAGCAAAGGGGATCATGATGGGGCCATACAACAGTACATCAAAACCATTGGTCATTTGGAACCATCCTACGTCATCAGGAAGGTTGTTGTTTGCTGTTGTTGTTGTTTTTGTTTTTTGTTGTTGTTATTCTTTGTTTTTTTTTATAGTTTTTCTTTGTTTTTTAGTTTTTTTTTCAAATTAAACTTAAGTGTGTCTTATTTTTCTATAACTCACATTTCACATCCATTCATTCATTCATTCTTTTTTCCACCCATTCATTCACTCGCTCATTCATCAAAACACCCAAACTCCATAAACCCACCAAAAACCCCCACTCAAACCCCCACCCCACCCAAACGTACCCCCAAAATCCACCCACCATGTCCCAGTTCTTGGATGCCTCCCGTATAGAGAATCTGACATGCTACCTAGAGCACCTCCACTCATTCTCCCCCTCCCTCCACCCCCCCCACTCCCCCCACTCCCCCTCCAACCTCCCCACTCAAGAACACACCACCCTCCTCCTCAACTGCATCACCAAGATCAAAGACCAGCATAAGCTCAATCAACTCATCAAGGTGAACGATTTTTTCACCCAAAATACCTCATTCTCACCCAAAATACCTCATTCTCACCCAAAATACCTCATTCTCACCCAAAATACCTCATTTTCACCCAAAATACTAAAAATAAACCCAATTATGTCTTCAAAATCACCAAAAACACTTTTCCACTAAAAAATGCTTCTAACCTCATTTTCACCCAAAATACCTTAATTTCACCCATAATACCTCATTTGCACTAAAAATACCAAGTTTCCACCCCAAATACCTCACTTTTCACCCAAAAACTTTCCATATCTTTAGAGCGAGCAGCACCTGTTAGACTGGGACACGTGTATCAAGGTGTGCAGGGCAGCTGGCTACCTGCATGAGGCTCTTTATGTGGCTCGCAAACACCATCTGTCAGTCCTCTTCCTCCTCCTTCTCCTCTTCTTCCTTTTCTTCCTCCTCCTCCTCCTCCTCCTCCTCTTCCTCCTCCTCCTCCTCCTCCTCCTCCTCCTCCTCCTCCTCCTCCTCTTCCTCCTCCTCCTCCTCCTCCTCCTCCTCCTCCTCCTCCTCCTCCTCCTCCTCCTCCTCCTCCTCCTTCTCCTCCTCCTCCTCCTCCTCCTCCTCCTCCTCCTCCTCCTCCTCCTCCTCCTCCTCCTCCTCCTCCTCCTCTTCTACCCCCTTCTTCTAACTTATTTTTATCTTCTTTCTGATTCAACTCCTTCATTCTTTATAGTTTTTTTTTATTCATATTATTATTCATATTATTATTTTTATATTATTATTATTATTATTATTATTATTTTTATTATTATTATTATTATTATAATTATTATTATTACAGGGATGAGTGGTGCTTGCGCATCCTGATGGAGGACATGGGGGATTATGAAGGGGCTCTCAAGCACATCTCTTCCCTCCCCCCCCATCAGGTGGGCCATCCTCCTCCTCCTCCTTCTCCTCCTCCTCCTTCTCCTCCTCTTCCTCCTCCTCCTCCTCCTTCTCCTCCTCCTCCTTCTCCTCCTCCTCCTCCTCCTCCTCTTCCTCCTCTTCCTTCTCCTCTTCCTCTACCTCCTCCTCCTCCTCCTTTTCTTCCTTCCCCTTCTTTTCTCCCTCCTCCTCCTCCTCCTCCTCCTCCTCCTCCTTTTGATTAAACACAGGCGGAGTTGAAGGTAGGCCGACACGGGAGGGAGCTGATGAGACACCTACCCCGCATGACCACCGAGGCCATCATTCAACTGTGCACCAGGCAACACGATGGTGCGTGTTGTTATTGTTTTGTCGTTTCTTGTTGTTGTTGCGTTGTTTTTGTTTCTTGTTATGTTATTGTTGTTGTTGTCGTGTTATCATTGTTGTGGTTTCTTGTTGTTTTTGGGGTTGTTTTTTTTGTTGTTGTGTTTTTGGATTTTGACAGTTTTGACATATTTATCTTTTTAACAATCAACATCCTCCTCCTCCTCCTCCTCCTCCTCCTCCTCCTCCTCCTCCTCCTCCTTTTCCTCCTCCTCCTCTTCCTCCTCCTCCTCCTTCTCCTCCTCCTCTTTTTCCTCTTCTTCCTCCTTCTTCTCCACCACCACATCCTCCTCCCCCTCTTCTTTTTCCTGCTCCTCCTCCTCCTCCTCCTCTTCCTCCTCCTCCTCCTCTTCCTCCTCCTCTTCCTCCTCCACACAGAGGGGAGGGGGGTGAGGGCAGAAGCGGTGATGGATGTTTTTGTGGATCATCCTTCACAAATGTCCATCTTCCTGCACCACGTGATCAAGGTGGGGATGATGATGATTATTACCGTTATTATTATTATTATTATTATTATTCTTCTTATTATTATTAATATAATTATTATTATAATGATGATATATACCAATGCCAACACTACTACTACTACTACTACTACTACTACTACTACTATAATAATAATAATAATAATAATAATAATAATAATAATTATTATTATTATTATTATTACTATTATCATTATTATTTTTAGTATTATTATTATAACAATAATAATAATTATTATTTTCATAATAATAATAATAATAATAATAAAAATAATAACACAATTTTCATCCCCCCTCAGACGCAAGAGGGCGTGTCACCAAAAGTCCACAACAGTCTGCTGCAGTTGATGTTGCATGAGTATGCGCAGGAGAAGGATGAGGAGGTGGTGGGGGGAAGGGGGGGGGTTGAGTGGAAGGGGGGAAGAGGTTGGGTGAAATGGGTGAATGGGAGGGCTCAGGGTGGAAGGGATGAAGAGGGGAGGGTTGGGTGGAATGAGTGATGAGGGCTTAGGGTGGAATAGGATGGGGTGAGAATTATGGGTTAAAATTGGAGGGAAATAGTTGAAATGGGGGGGGTAAGGGGGGTGGGGAGTAAGGGGGGGGGGGGGGAGGGGGGTAAGGGGGGTGGGACGAATAAGGAAGGCTCATTGGGTTTCGAGTGGTGAGTGAAGAAAATTTACTGTGTGAATGCAGGGGTGAATGAATGCATGGGTGGATGAATGCATGGGTGGAAGGATGAATGAAGGATGGATGGACGTATGGATGGATGAATGAATGAATGCATGGATGGATGGATGAATGCATGGATGGATGGATGGATGAATGCATGGATGGATGAATGAATGAATGAATGGATGGATGAATGAATGAATGGATGGATGGACGAATGACACCACAGAAGAAACAACTCAAAGGCAAAGAGGCGTTGGCTTTCCTGAAAGACAGCAAAGTCATTTTTATTATTATTTTTATTATTATTTTTATTATTTTATTTTTATTTTTATTTTATTTCATAATGTTTATATTAAATTCTTTCCATGATTTTCTTAAGCTATCATTTTTTTTCAAATTATTTTTTTATATTTTTATTTTATTTTTTTTCATTTGAAATATATCTTGTTCCCTAGATGGCGTACGAGTCAGAGCACGCGTTGATGTTGTGTCAGCTA
>OX387262.1:4569854-4577354 GCA_947562095.1 Branchellion lobata | reverse complement strand
TAAGTTGTTGTGAGTGGATGTGAGTGGTTGTGAGTGGATGTGAGTGGGTGTGAGTGGTTATAAGTGGTTGTAAGTGGATGTGAGTGGTTGTGAGTGGATGTGAGTGGATGTGAGTGGTTATAAGTGGTTGTGAGTGGATGTGAGTGGTTGTGAGTGGTTGTGAGTGGTTGTGAGTGGTTGTGAGTGGATGTGAGTGGATGTGAGTGGTTGTGAGTGGATGTGAGTGGATGTGAGTGGTTATAAGTGGTTGTGAGTGGATGTGGGTGGGCGTGAATGGTTGTGAGTGGATGTGAGTGGATTTCAGTGGTTATGAGTGGATTTGAGTGGATGTGAGTGGATTTCAGTGGTTATGAGTGGATTTCAGTGGTTATGAGTGGATTTGAGTGGATGTGAGTGGATTTCAGTGGTTATGAGTGGATTTGAGTGGATGTGACCAACACTCCCAAACGTTTTGTATGGTCAATATTTGTATCCATTCAATCTTTCATTCATTCTTCCATTCATTCTTCCATTCATTCTTCCATTCATTTTTCCATTCATTCAATCTTTCATTCATTCTTCCATTCATTCTTCCATTCATTCTTCCATTCATTTTTCCATTCATTCAATCTTTCATTCAATCTTTCATTCATTCTTTCATTCATTCCTTCATTGCCATTGAAACACTCAAAAGTTTCCTTTTAATCCTCAATAAATCAGCGCTACACCATGAAAACCACGTGACAACACAAATTGATAACAAGTAATGAATTGTCAATTAAATTTATTCATTAGTGAAGTTATTGGTCCATGACCTAATTACATATTAACAATAATAATAATAATAATAATAATAATAATAATAATAACAATAATAATAATAATAATAATAATAATAATAATAATAATAATAATAATAATAATAAAAACAATAATATAAATAGTAATAATAATAATAATAATAATAATAATAATAATAATAATAATAATAATAAAAACAATAATATAAATAGTAATAATAATAATAATAATAATAATAATAATAATAATAATAATAATAATAATAGTAACAATAATAATAATAATAATAATAATAATAATAATGATAATGATAATAACATTAATAATAATAATAATGATATGACTAATCATAATAATCAATTCAATTTGTAAAGCGCCAAGGCGAGCGACTGAGGCGCAATTGTGACTAATTGAATAATGGGCTATAAAAATATTTTGAAACTTACCATTTATTTTTAATTAATTAATTTATTTTATTTATTTATTTATTTAATCAATTCATTTAATTAATTAATTTATTTATTTAGTTATTTAATCAATTCATTTAATTAATTAATTTATTTATTTAATCTATTTAATTAATTAACCAATTTAATTAATTAACCTATTTAATTAATTAATTAATTAATTTTACTTATTTATTTATTTAATTAGGAAAATCTAGTTAATTGGTTGATGAGTTAATGTACAGCCGTTTGATGAACTCTTAACTCAAGCCACAACTGGGAGATCATTTGCTTTAATGGTTGGTTTAATTATTATATAAATAAGTGAATATTCAATTTAAAAATTAAATAATTTAAATAATTAATTTTGTAATTTAAATTAAATAAATTATTATAAAAATATTAATTAATTTAAATTTAATGACTCAAGAGTACACTTATTAACTCATTAATCGGTTAATTCTACCTCTAAGAACTAACACCTATCTACCCCCACTACGTCACTTCTCGTCATCGTCTCCATCGTAACCGCCGTGTTTTATACATCGTTTTATGTTGTTGATGTTGTTGTTGTTGTTGTTGTTGTTGTTGGTGGTGGTGTTGATGTTGTTGTTGTTGGTGTTGGTGTTGGTGATGTTGTTGTTGTTGGTGTTGGTGGTGATGTTGGTGTTGTTGATGTTGGTGTCATTGTCGTTGTTGATTTTGTTGTTTTTGTAATAAAGTTTGTTGTTGTTGTCAAATCTGTTGAGAATGTTGTTGTGGTAGTAGTTGTTGTTATTGTTGATGTTGTTATTGTTGTTATTATTGTTGTATGCATAAAATTTGTTAATTCTTCTATTCATCTCTTTGTTCCAATCCATTTTAGCCTCATCTTCCTCCTCCTCCTCCTCCTCCTCCTCCTCAAACTTCCCAACATAACCTCTTCTGCTGTAGTGTCTGTACAACTGGTCATTATTACTATTATTATTAATATTATTATTATTATTATTATTATATTTATTATTATTATTATTATTATTATTATTAGTATTATTATTGTTAGTATTATTATTATTGTAGTAGTAGAAAATATATTCTTTATCACTGTATTTATCATTATTATTATTTTTATTGTTCTCATTAGTGTTATTATTATTATTATTATTATTATTATTATTATTATTATTATTATTATTATTTCTCATAACATTATTATCTCTTTTGTCGTTTCCATATCCTATGATTTTTTGTTTATAATCGTTTTTGTCATCATCGTTCGTGACGTACTTGTTGTTGTTGTTGTTATTGTCGTTGTATAGATATGTTGATTTGTTATGATTATTATTATTATTATTATTATTATTATTTTTATTATTATTATTATTATTATTAATATTATTATTATTATTATTATTGTTATTATTATTATTGATAGCATCATCATCATGACCATCATCATCATCATTATTATCATTACCATAAGTATTATTATTATGATTATTATTATTATTATTGTTGTTGTTGACATGGTGATTGTTGTTGTTGTTGCCATGGTGATTGTTGTTGTTGTTGCCATGGTGACTGTTGTTGTTGTTGCCATGGTGATTGTTGTTGTTGAAGAGGAGGGGTTGGTGGTGGATGTTGTAGTGGAGATGGTGGTGGAGACTCGGAAGGAGGGTGTGTAGTTGCGCTTGTTGGAGCAGTTGTTGTTGGTGCAACAGCAGGTGTTGTTGCATGGTGTTGTGGTAGAGGTGGAGGGGCAGAGAAGGGGGGATGGGGATGGGTGGGGGGTGGGTGTGGTGGGACAAAAAAGGGTGTTTTCTAGCTGCTAAAATACTCCCCTCACAGCTGGCTTCTTTGAAGGGTTTGTTCTCGTAGCTACCAGCTGCTACAGCTGCTGCTGCTGCTGCTGTTACGTCATCTGTAGCTACTACTGCTGCTTTCATGTTGTTTGTAGAAAAGTAGTGGTAGTTGTTGTTACTGTTGTTGTTACTGTAGTTAATATTGTTGTTGCTGTTGTTGATGTTGCTGTAGTTAATGTTGTTGTTGCTGTTGTCAATGTTGTTGTTGAAAGTTCTGTTGCGGTGTTGATAGCTTTTGGTTTCATCCATTGTAGTTGTTGTGTTATAGTTGTTGTTGTAGGTGTTGTGGGGGTCTTTGTTGTGTCCATTGTTACTCGTCTTGTTACTCAGCCTGTTATGAGCTATGTTGTTGTTGTTGTTGTTATGGTTGTTGTTGTTGTTGTTCTTGTAGTAGTTGTTGTTGTTGTTGTTATTGTTGTTGTTGTTGTTGTTGTAGTTAGTGTTAGTCGGTTTGTTGCTTGTGTTGTCTATCTTGTTATTTTCGAATTTCTTCTGCAGTGCCTTGTCGACATACTTCGCTGTCTTCATTTTACCATTTCTCGCCATACTTTCATCACCATCCTCTTCCTCCTCTTCCTCACCACCACCATCATCATCATCATCAGCATCATCATCACCACCATCCTCTTCTTCTTCTTCCTCATCACACTTCTTGATACTCCAGGGAGGAACAGAGGAACTTTTGCCATGGTGATTATCAAAAATGTTGATAAGATTTGATAATTTCTTGTTATTTATATTATTATTTCTATCATTATTATTATTATTATTATTATTATTATTATTATTATTATTATTATTTTCATTATTTTTATTATCCATATCGTTATTACTATTTATATTATTGGTTTTATTATTGATATTAATATTATTATTATTGTTATTATTATTAATATTATTATTATTGTTATTATTATTAATATTATTATTAATATTATTATTATTGTTATTATTATTGTTATTATTATTATTATTATTATTATTATTATTATCTTCGAAGCCACTTCCAAGATAGTAACCAGCATCATCATCAGCAACACCCCTCTCACAACTCCCCTTCACTCTCTCTCCACCACCGCTTCCACCACCGCTACTTTTTCTGCCACCGCCACCACTAGCACCACTACTACTACTACCACCACTACCGCCACCGCCACTCCCACCACTCCTACCAAAACTTTCTACGTTGTTGACGTTGAAGTTTTGAGCTTCAAAACCTCTTCTTCCTCCTAGTACTTCTCCTCCTCCTTCTCTCCCTCCTTCTCTCACTCCTTCTCTCACTCCTTCTCTCACTCCTTCTCTCACTCCTTCTCTCCCTCCTTCTCTCACTCCTTCTCTCCCTCCTTCTCTCACTCCTTCTCTCACTCTTTCTCTTCCTTCTTTCACTCCTTCTTTTCCTCCTTCCTTTCCTTCTTCTCCTCTTCCTTGTTCTTCATTATCTCTTCCTCCCTTTCCTTCACACCATCTCTCTCCAATAACCCTTTTTCTTCCTTCCCCCCCACCCCCATCGTCTCCCCCGCCCGCACTCCCCCCCCTCCTCCCTCCCCCTCTGTCACTCACCCCTCCACCCAATCCACCCATTTCTCCCCCACCCCCTCTTTCTCCCCCACTCCCTCTCCCTCCTCCCACTCTATCTTTCTCACCTCCCCCACTACCACCACTATCCCTCCCACCCCCATTTCCTCCTCCTCCACTCCCCCCATCCCCCCCACAAACGGGATACCCCAACATCCTTCTCAACTCCTCAATGGCGTTAGACTGCATGAGTATGAAGTTTTTGGCGAGCAGAAGAGTTGCAATTTTCGATAGCTTCCTCACAGAAGGACTGTGTGCGTAGGGTATCACTGAGCGCAATTCATCTAGCGCGTCATTCAAATCATGCATTCTACGTCTTTCTCTCGCGTTGATGCTCAGGCGGATCTGGGGGGGGGGGGGGGGGGGAAGGGGGGGGGGGGAGGGGAGTGTTGTTTTAGAGGGTTTTGTTGTGTGTTTTATTGGTGGTTGTTGGGGTTGGGTTTTTTAGTAGAGGCTTTTGTGGTTTTTTTAGGTCGAGCTTTAAGGATTTATCTGAGATTTTGAAAGTATCATCATCATCATCTTCATCATCATCATCATCATCATCACCATCATCATCATCATCATCATCATCATCATCATCATCATCATCATTATCATCACCATCATCATCATCATCATCATCATCATCATCATCATCATCATCATCATCATCATCACCATCATCATCATCATCATCATCATCATCATCATCATCATCATCATCATCCTCATCATCATCATCATCATCATCATCATCATCATCATCATCATCATCATCATCATCATCATCATCATCATCATCATCATCATCATCATCATCATCACCCACGTGTTTCTTCTCCTTCACATCCTTGCCCCCCTTAACATCCCTCTTGGTTCCATCATCATCGCCACCACCATCCTCATCCGTTTGCTCGTAACACCGCCTTTTACATTCTGGGGACGTTATTGTGTCTGTGTCGATGTTGTTGTTGATGTTGTTGTTGTTGCTGATGTTGTTGTTGATGTTGTTGTTGATGTTGTTGATGTTGTTGATGTTGTTGTTTGAATGGGGGTTGTTTATGTTATTGTGGGGGTTGATGGGGTGAGGGTTATGAGGGATGTTGGTGTTGAGAGGAGTGTTGTTGGTGTTTATGTTGAAAAACTTATTGTTGTTGTTGTTGTTGAGATTTAGTGGGTTGTTGTTGTTGTTGTTGTTGAGACTTAAGGGGTTGTGGTTGTTGTTGTTGAGACTTAGTGGGCTGTTGTTGAAACTTTTGTTGAGGTTGTTGTTAAGGTCGAGAGGGTTAAGATTGTTGATGTTGTTGTTGTTGCTGTTGTTTAGACCAAAATGACTGCTGTTTATGTTGAAGTTTTTGTTGCTGTTGCTGTTGTTGAAAACACTACTTGCGAGTTTGTTGTTGTTGTTGTGGTAGTTGTTATGGTTACCAGAAGTATTGTTGTCGTATATTATGTTATGTTTGAAACTACAGTTTTCATTGTTGTTGATGTTGTTGCTGATGTTGTTGCTGATGTTGTTGCTGATGTTGTTGCTGATGTTGTTGTTGATATTTATGTTGTTGTTGCTGTTAGAAGAATGACGTTGCGTGTGGTTTTGTGACGTTTTGATGAGCTGTTCCACATGGAAGTTGTTGTGTTTGCTGTCCTCGTCAGTGCTGCCCGAACTCAAAGACTCAGAAGTTTTGTTGTTGATGTTGTTGTTGGAAATGATTTTGTTGTTGTTGCTGTTGCTGTTGGAAATGATTTTGTTGTTGTTGATTTTGTTGTTGGAAATGATTTTGTTGTTGTTGATGTTGTTGCTGCTGCTGCTCAAAGTTGATGAAATGTTGTTTTTGTTGTGGTTAGTGTAGTAGTCAAGTTTTCTTTTTGTGTTGTTGTTGTTGTTGTTGTTGTTGAAATTGCTGTTCATTGGGTAGTGTGGTAGGTAAATAGAACGAGTGTTGCTGTTGTTGTTGTTGCTGATGTTGCTGTTGCTGATATTGTTGTTGTTGTTGCTGATATTGTTGTTGATGGTGTTGGAATAGTTGTAGTAGCTGTTGAGACTGCTTCTGTCATTGTTTTCGGAGCTGTTTTGAATTATTTAAAACATTTTTTATTTTAATTATTTTAAAATAAATAAATAAATAAATAATTTAATATAAATGATGAATATATATATATATAAATAAATATATATAAATATAAATAATTTGAAATAAATCAACTAAAATATTCAACCTAAATAAAAAAATGAATTTAATAAAAATATTAATAAATTATATTTAAAAAAATTCAAACAAATGATTTTTATTGTTTCTATTAACGTTTAATGACGCAATCATACACCTGTATAATTAATTAATTAATTAATTAATTATTTATTTATTTATTTATTTAATTAGAAAAATATTAAATCCTTATTAATGTATTCCAAACTATTAATTAATTTAATGACCAATAAAATCAAATAATCAAATATTATTATTAAATAAATATTAAAAATTGTGTGTGTGTTTGTATGTGTGTTGTGTGTGTGTGTGTGTGTGTGTGTGTGTGTGTGTGTGTGTGTGTGTGTGTGTGTGTGTGTGTGTGTGTGTGTGTGTGTGTGTGTGTGTGTGTGTGTGTGTGTGTGTGTGTGTGTGTGTGTGTGTGTGTGTGTGTGTTTGTGTGTGTGTGTGTTTATTTTAATTTTTATTTTTTTTAATTTTTTTAAATACCTGTACATGGATTCTTGAATACATGGAGTCATAAAGGCTGTGCCAATCGGCTTCTTGTTGTTATTGTTGTTTGTATTGTTTTTGTTATTGTTGTTGACGTTTGTATTGTTGTTGTTATTGTTGTTGACGTTTGTATTGTTGTTGTTATTGTTGTTGACGTTTGTATTGTTGTTGTTTTTA
>OX387262.1:4551022-4553522 GCA_947562095.1 Branchellion lobata | reverse complement strand
ATCCATCCATCTTTTCATCCACCCATCCATTCAGTTATCTATCCATCCATCCATTCAGTTATCTATCCATCCATCCATTCATTCATACATCTGTCTAGAGCATTAATCAACCCATAGACCCATTCATAAACATTTTTGTCTCTTCACCCTTCCACCCTCCTTCCATTATTCATCCATTCATCCACTCATCCCTCCATTATTCATCCATTCATCTACTCATCCATCCATTATTCATCCATTCATCCACTCATCCATCCATTATTCATCCATTCATCCACTCATCCATCCATTATTCATCCATTCATCCACTCATTCCTCCAATATTCATCCATTCATCCACTCATCCATCCATTATTCATCCATTCATCCACTCATCCCTCCAATATTCATCCATTCATCCACTCATCCCTCCAATATTCATCCATTCATCCACTCATCCCTCCATTATTCATCCATTCATCCACTCATCCCTCCAATATTCATTCATTCATCCACTCATCCCTCCAGTATTCATCCATTCATCCACTCATCCATCCATTCTAATTTTCAATCTTTCATTTATCCACTCATCCAGTTACTCATCCGTTCATTCTATCATTAAGTCTATCATCCATTCTCTCATTCTTTCATTCTTTCACTCATCTATTCATTCTCTCATTCGTTCACTCATCCATCCATCCATCCATCCATCCATCCATCCATCCATCCATCCATCCATCCATCCATCCATCCATCCATCTACCCATTTATCCATCCATCCATCCATCTATGCCTCCATCCATCCATCCATCCAGCCATCCATCCATCCATCCATCCATCCATCCATCCATCCATTCACCCATCCATCCATCCATTCATCCATCCATCCATCCATCCATCCATCCATCCATCCATCCATCCATCCATCCATCCATCCATCCATCCATCCATCCATCCATCCATCCATCCATCCATCCATCCATCCATCCATCCATCCATCCTTTATATTTGTCCTCCATAAATTTTGCTTTCAAATGACGAGCAGATAGAGCTGTCAAATTTGTTGCTTATCAAGATTTCTCATTTTTATTGTGATTGTTATTATTATTATTATTATTATTATTTTTATTATTATTATTATTATTATTATTATTATTATTATTATTATTATTGTTATTATTATTATTATTATTATTATTATTATTATTATTATTATTATTATTATTATTATTATTATTATTATTATTATTATTATTAATATTATTATTATTATTAATATTATTATTATTATTATTATTATTTTTATTGTTATTATTATTATTATTATTATTATTATTATTATTATTATTATTATTATTATTATTATTATTATTATTATTATTATTATTATTATTATTATTATTATTATTATTATTATTATTATTATTATTATTATTATTATTATTATTATTATTATTATTATTATTATTATTATTATTATTATTCTTATTATTATTACTATTATCATTACTATTATTATTACTATTATTATTACTATTATTATTACTATTATTATTACTATTATTATTATTATTCTCTTTTTTAATTTATTATTTGACGTCTATCTCACTCATAATTGTCTTTTTGTGTTTATGTTGTTTGTTGTTGTTGTTTATGTAGTTTATTGTTGTTGTTTATATTGTTTATTTTTGTTTATGTTGTTTGTTATTGTTGTTTATGTTGTTAGTTATTGAAATTTTCATCTCGTGCCTTCAATAACTTCATTGAGATCCTAATTGCTACCTACCGCCACTGCTTCTACTACTACTACTACTACTACTACTACTACTACTACTACTACTACTACCACTACTACTACTACTACTACTACTACTACTTTTACTACTACTACTACTACTACTACTACTACTACTACTACTACTACTACTACTACTACTACTACTACTACTACTACTACTACTACTACTACTACTACTACTACTACTACTACTACTACTACTACTACTACTACTACTACTACTACTACTACTACTACTACTACTACTACTACTACTACTACTACTACTACTACTACTACTACTACTACTACTACTACTACTACTACTACTACTACTACTACTACTACTACTACTACTACTACTACTACTACTACTACTACTACTACTACTACTACTACTACTACTACTACTACTACTACTACTACTACTACTACTACTACTACTACTACTACTACTACTACTACTACTACTACTACTACTACTACTACTACTACTACTACTACTACTACTACTACTACTACTACTACTACTACTACTACTACTACTACTACTACTACTACTACTACTACTACTACTACTACTACTACTACTACTACTACTACTACTACTACTACTACTACTACTACTACTACTACTACTACTACTACTACTACTACTACTACTACTACTACTACTACTACTACTACTACTACTACTACTACTACTACTACTACTACTACTACTACTACTACTACTACTACTAC
>OX387262.1:4541022-4543522 GCA_947562095.1 Branchellion lobata | reverse complement strand
CTCCTCTTTCATCCATCCCTCCTCCTCCTTCCTTCCATCCTTCATCCATCCATCCTCATCTATCCTTCCATCTTCCTCCTATTCATCCTCATCCATTCATCTATCTCCTTCATTTACATCCTCATCCATCCTTCCCTCTCCTTCCTCTCTTTCAACCTCTTCCTTTTACTCCTTTTCATCCGTCCATTCTTCTTCCTCCATTCATCCCTCTTCCAACATCCTTCTTTCCATTCTTTCTTTTCCTAGAAATTGTCGCTATGGTGATGGTGAAGAGGAGGAAGAGAATGGTGCTACTAATGGCGGAAGTGGTTATGGAAAGAAAGGAACTGACGAGGAAAAAAAGAGTGAAAAAGGGAAAAATATAAGATTGAAAAAGAAAAAAAGAATGAGAGAAGGAAGAATAGGAGGAGAAGAAGGAAGAATAAGAAGAGGAGAAAGAGGAAGAGGAAGCGGGGAAGGAGGAGGAGGAGGAGGAGGAGGAGGAGGAGGAAGAGGAGGAGGAGGAGGAGGAGGACGAAATGATATAGACAAGGGAAGATGCAGAAAGGTTTATGGTTTTGATGACAACGATAAGACGCTGTCTGAATGTTGTGACGTCAGAGAGGGGATGGAGGAAAGGGTGGTGGATGGAGGGGGTTGTGGCAGGGGGATGAGGAAGTCAGGCGGGGGAAAGAGTGGAGGAAGAAATGAAAGAGAGAATAGAGATAGTGATAGAGGAGAGGGTAGAGAAAAAAGAAGGTTCTTCAGCGACTCAATACTTGAACGAGTTGAGCAACAACAACAAAAACAACAAAAACAACAACAACAATATCAACCAATTCATCAAAAAACCCATCAAAAAAATTTTCAAAAAACTCATCAACAACAAAAACAACAACAACAACAAAGCATCAGCAACATCAGTTGTATACAATTGGATCCAGAGCAATGTCATGATCAAATTTCCGCTTTTAATGTTTTTATGACGTCACAACAACAACGCCAACAACTAAAACACCACCACCAACAACAACAACAACATCATCAACAACAACACCAACAACAACCGCAACGACAACAAAACCACCAACAACATCAACAACAAAACCACCAACAACATCACCAACAACATCATCAACAACAAAACCACCAACAACATCATCAACAACATCATCAACAACAACACCAACAACAACCGCAACGACAACAAAACCACCAACAACAACATCAACAACAACATCAACAACAACATCAACAACAACATCAACAACAACATCAACAACAACCGCAACGACAAGACCAACAACAACAACCGCAACAACACCAACAACAACGAAAACGACCACCATCATCCGATAATTTAATTTTCAAAAACATGAAAAAATTTGTGCAACAACAGCAAAAGCAACAAAAACATTCCGAAGTACAAAAACATTCCAAAAATCAACAAAAATCCGAACTGCAACATCAACATTACATTTTTTTCAACAAACAACGACAACATTTCAACGTACAACAACAACAACAACAACAACAACAACGAAAACAACAAAAACAATTACGACAACAACAACAACAACAACAACACTCCTTTCACGACAAACAACTAAAGCTACAACACTTTTTGAGAGAAATAACCCAGAAATCTTATTATCTACAAGACAACAACAACAACAACAACAATATCCACAACAAGAACAAGAATGAAAATAACAATAATAATAAGAATAATACCAATGAAAATAACAATAATAATGATTATAACACCAATAAAAATAACAATAATAAAATTGAAAAAAATCATACAAAAAATATTTTCTTTAAAAATGTTGCAACAACAAAACAACTAAAATCCACTTGGTTGAATGTGTTGCAACAACAAAAACAGCAGCAACAACAACAACAACAACGAAATCTACAACAAATAACAAATAAACAACAAATAACACAAAAAAATATAAAAAATCTTTCCATACTACGACACGTTTCATCCTTGAACTCCCAACAAAGTCAAAAACAACAACAACAACAACAACAAAAACAAAATCTACAAAGAGGGAGAAGACAAAAACAGCATCCACCCAACAACAGCAGCCCAAACCATATATCCATCATCCCATCCCTCCCCCTCTCTCCTTATCCTCCATCTCTCTCCCCCCCCTCTCTCAAACATCATTATCAACATTGTCGTCCTCATTCTTCTCTTCTGTCCTTTTCTCCTCATTCTCTTCTTCTTCCTCCTCCTTCTCATTCTCCTCTTCTTCCTCCTCCTTCTCCTTCCCTTTCTCCTCCTCTTTCATCTCCTCTTCCTCATTCTCTTCTTCTTCCTCCTCCTTCTCATTCTCCTCTTCTTCCTCCTACTTCTTCCTTTTCTCCTCTTTTATCTCCTCTTCCTCATTCTCTTCTTCCTCCTCCTCTTCCTCAATCTCTTCTTTCTCTTCCTCCTTTTCATTCTCTTCTTCTTCCTCCTCTTCACTCTCGTCATCTCAACAGCACCTTCAACTACCCTCTTCACAGTACT
>OX387262.1:4521022-4526022 GCA_947562095.1 Branchellion lobata | reverse complement strand
ATACAATACAATACAATACAATACAATACAATACAATACAATACAATATAATACAATACAATACAATACAATACAATACAATACAATACAATACAATATAATACATTACAATACAATACATTACAATACAATATAATAAAATACAATACATTACTATACAATACAATACAAAACAAAAAAATACAAAACAAACATTACAATACAATACAATACAATACAATACAATACAATACAATACAATATAATACATTCCAATACAATACATTACAATACATAAAATACAATACAATACAATACAATACAATACAATGCAATAAAATACAATACATTACAATACAATACAATACAAAACAATATATTACAATAAAATACAATACAATACATAAAATACAATACAATACAATACAATAAAATACAATACATTACTATACAATACAGAACAAAACAATACAAAAAAAAACGAACATTACAATACAATACAATACAAATACGAAGAGTATTATAGTGGCACTAACCCCGTAGAGTTTTGAGGCCACTCAAATGTTTATATATAAATAAACAAACAAATGAATAAATAAATAAATAAATGAATAAATAATAAAATAAATAAATGAATAAATAATAAAATAAATAAATGAATAAATAATAAAATAAATAAATGAATAAATAAATAAATAAATGAATAAATGAATAAACAAATAAATAAATAAATAAATAAATGAAAAGAAAAAAAAATCAAATAAAAAATAAAATTGATATTCATGTGTTTTTATGTTTTTTAACGTCTTTCTTTTGTTTTCGAATGCGTTTTTTTTCTGTAATTTATGCTTTTGCCACACAAACAAATCACAGGAGGATTGGGAATGTCAAGAAAAAAAACGAAAAAAAAGAAAAAAAAACTAAAAAAAAAGATATATAAAAATATATATATAATTTTTATTTATGAAAAAAAACTTGAATAAAAAAATTGTAATATGAGAAAAACTCAAGAATATTTAGAAAAACTTTTTATGGATTTAAAGAAGTAAGAGAAAAATGGAAGAAAAAAAGGAAAAAATAAAAATAAATAATTCGCATGTTTTTTTGTCGTTTTGGAAAAAAAAATCAAAACGAAATAGAAAAGGAAAAATTCAAAAAAATAATCTGAATATTTTCGAATAAAATGAAAATATAAGATAAAAAACAAAATAAAAAAATAAAAAAAATAAAATAGAAAAACTAGTAATAATAGGAAAAAAATGAATGAAAACAAAATAAATTTAAAAAAAAAATGAAAAAAATAATAAAATAATCCACACTCTGATTTCACGGCCACGTGACAACTTTGAAAAACGATTTTCAAAGTGGTTTCAAAGCGCTTCAAAGTGAATTTTGAGTTTTGCCAAGAGTTTTGCTTTTTTTGTTTTTTCATTTTTTCATTTTATTGACTTAAACTTCAAATTTTTTTGTTTTCCTGATTTTTAATTTTTATTCAAAATTCTGAGTTTTTCTTTTTTTTTGAGTTGAAGTTTTGCATTTTATTTTTTAACTCTCAAAGTTAAGTTTTTGAGTTTTGATCTTAAAATTTTTTTTGGAATAATTTATTATTTTTTTTCTTTTTTTTTTGGAAAAAATCTTTTTTTTCATTTTTAATTTTTCCAATTTTCTATTCGAGTTCAATTTTTTTATAATTTTCATAAATTAAAAAAATAATTTTCAATTTTTTTTCCGGAATTGAAAACTATTTTTTTTTTTTTAATTTTTTTTCTGATTTTTTTCTAAATCCAATTTATGTGATTTAAAAAAATATATATTTTGAATCTTCAAATTTTTTTTTCTTAATCTCATTTTCAATCTTTCTTCAAATATTTCATAATCTAACTTTTTTCTTAATCTTTTTTTGAAATTTTCTTTTAATCTTTTTTAAAATTTTCTTTTAATCTTTTTTTAAAATTTTAAAAAAATCTTTTTTAAAATCTTTTTTTTAAATTTTTTTTTCAAATTTTCTTGTACTATTTTTTCAAATCTTCTCTTAATCTCTTTTAAATTTTTATTTTTCTAATCTTTTTTCAAATCTTCTTTCAATCTTTTGTTAGACCTTTCAAAAGCTTATTTTTTTTGTCATTTTTATGTCTCTCTTAACGCCATGGAGCAATTGACGCATTGAATGCTAATCTAAGCCGCCTTAAGTGTGTTTGCAAAACAGAAAAACAAAGATAAAAAACAAAAAAAACATGAAAAAATGAATAAAAAATTGATCAAAAGAATATATAAAAAAATGAAAACAAAAAAAACAAAAAATATAAATTAAATAGAAACAGAAAAAAATTTAAAAAAAAGAAAAAAAAGAAAAAAAAGAAAAAAAAAAAAGAAAAAAAAGGTAAATAAAATTTTATTTGGAAGTTCGATGGAATTAAAAAAACGGTTTGGATTCAAAATAAAAAACACAGTTTAGTTTTGCAGAGTAAAAAAAGTTTTATCTCTAAAAAAATATTTGAAAATTGAAAAAAAAAACGAAAAAAAAGGGGGAACAAAGAAACAAAACAAAAAATGGCCAACAAAATAATTGTATAACAAAACTAAAAAAAAAAAAAAGATTAATTAAAAAAAAAAAAAAAGTAATAAAAAAATAAAATAAAAAAGAAAAAAATGAAAAAGAAAAGAAGAGAAAAAATTAGAGAAAAAATAAAAATTATGAAAAAAAGAATAAAAATAAATGGAAATGAGGATATAGTCGTCATGAGCGGGTGATGATGGGTGGAAGGATGGTTGTGGGAGAAAAACGTTGTGTTAGTGACGTAGTGGGAGGACAAAAACAAAAAGTGTGTGTGTGTGTGTGTGTGTGTGTGTGTGTGTGTGTGTGTGTGTGTGTGTGTGTGTGTGTGTGTGTGTGTGTGTGTGTGTGGGTGGGTGTGTGTGTGTGTGTGTCTGTGTGTGTGTGTGTGTGTGTGTGTGTGTGTGTGTGTGTGTGTGTGTGTGTGTGTGTGTGTGTGTGTGTGTGTGTGTGTGTGTATGGGTGTGTGTGTGTGTGTGTGTGTGTGTGTGTGTGTGTGTGTGTGTGTGTGTGTGTGTGTGTGTGTGTGTGTGTGTGTGTGTGTGTGTGTGTGTGTGTGTGTGTGTGTGTGTGTGTGTGTGTGTGTGTGTGTGTGTGTGTGTGTGTGTGTGTGTGTGTGTGTGTGTGTGTGTGTGTGTGTGTGTGTGTGTGTGTGTGTGTGTGTGTGTGTGTGTGTGTGTGTGTGTGTGTGTGTGTGTGTGTGTGTGTGTGTGTGTGTGTGTGTGTGTGTGTGTGTGTGTGTGTGTGTGTGTGTGTGTGTGTGTGTGTGTGTGTGTGTGTGTGTGTGTGTGTGTGTGTGTGTGTGTGTGTGTGTTTAATGAGGTGTGGAGCCATTCCACAGAACCACAGCCTTGAAACATTAACAACGTCTTGCTAAAAAAACTATTATGAAAAAAAATAATAATAATAAAAACTTAATTTAATCTGATGGAAAAAACTTATATCATCTATTTTTGTCAATTAAAAATTTTTTTTTTGCGAATTAAAATTTTTTTTTCAATTTAAAAATAATTAAAAAAACTCGGGGTTAGCAATTGGAATGTGACGTTTGGCGGAGTTAAAATTTTGAGAAAAAAATTCCATTAAAATTTTTTTTTCAATTTTTTTTCAAAACTTTTAAGAGTTGACTAATTAATTTCAAAAATGATTAAATAAATGAATGAAATAATAAAAATTAAAAAAAAAAAATTGAATTAATAAAAAAAAAACAATAAAAAAACAATGAAAAAACAATAAAAAAACAAATCAAGAATTTAGAAATGTTTTCAATGGGCCCAAAACTGTGAAAACAGTTTTGTTTTTATGAGGAGGGAAAAACAACAAAACTCGAATTGTCGCCCTAATTTTTTTTCTCCCATCCTTCATCCACAAGGTCAAATTGTTTTTTTCGTTCGCATTTCGGTTCGTTTTTTAATGTTTTTTTATTTTTTTGTTTTTCTGTTTTTTTATTCCTTCATATAAAAAATAATTAAATTTCTGTAATAATTCAGTTTTCTGTTTTTTCGTTTTCTTTTTTGTTTGTTTTGTTTTCATATTTTTATTTTTCAAAGTGCTTTCTATTTTTATTTCATTTTTTTCTTAATTTTTCATATTATTTTTTTACTTTTTTAAAAAATCATTTTTTTATAGTTATTAGTTTTTTTCTTACATTTTTTTAATAGTTCACCCTTCCGTCTCCCAGTTTTTTTATTTTACATTTTATAATCTCAAAAATTTTTTTTTCCTTTTTTTGTATTTTCTTTCACCTCTCTGAATTTTTATTTTCATTTTTTAATTTTATCATTTTTATTTTTTCAATTTCATATTTTCCTTCATCCTTCTTTTTCTTTTTTTTCTTCTTCTTTTTTTATCTTTTTTTATATCTTTTTCATTTTTCTTTTTTTTTCTTTCTTTATCTTTTTCTTATCTTTTTTTTTCATATTTTCTTTTTTCTTTTTTTTTCATCCGCAAAACCATCATAAATAGTACCTTATAAACCACGGCCTTATCACAAACCACCAAACAGACAACAGCAAAAGGTATTTTGAATTCCAGGATTTTCAAATGAAAATGCACTCACACATGAAACAGCCTTTTTTAATCTCAATTTTTTAATTTTTTTAAGAGTTTTTTTGTAGTTTTTTTTCATTTTTTTTATTTCAAAAATCTTTTATTGATATTTTATTTTTTTATACTTTTAATCTCTTTTTTTTTTAATTGAGAAAAAAGCTTTCAAATCTCAATTTTCAATTTGAAAAACAATTGTTGTTAATTTGGAATTAATTTTGTTTTTTTATGCAACATAAACCGGCAAAAAAACAAAAAAACCAACAAGAACCCAACAAAAAAATATCAACAAAAAAAACAAACGAAAACATCTCAACAAACCCTAATATCTTAACAACAACAACACAAGCAAACCTGGAAGATCCCAAAAACAACAACAACAACAACAACAACAACAACAACAACAACAACAACAACAACA
>OX387262.1:4506022-4513522 GCA_947562095.1 Branchellion lobata | reverse complement strand
AAAATTAAAAAAAAATTACTTTAAAAAAAAAATTTAAAAAAAATTACTTTAAAAAAAAAATTAAAAAAAATTAATTAAAGAGAAATAATTAGAAATAAAATCATTTAAAAAAATTGATTAAAAAAAAATTTTAATTAAAAAAGAATCAATAAAGAAGCAAGTTTGACACACGTGGGAGCGTTGTCATTGACATCTGTGACGTAGACGGGGAGGAGAGATGAGGAGGAGAGGGGAGGGTGACCGTTGTCATGGCAAGCGATGTCGATGACGTAATGACTACTGCGTTCCCTGTCCACGTGACCAGCTGTGATCAGCTGGTATTCTGACGCTGGGAGGGTTTGGGTGGGGGGTTGGGGAGGAAATGGTTTTTATGGGGGATTGTGAGGGTTTGGGGGGGGGGGTTGTAATAGGTAAACTTGTTGAAAAAGGGGGTTTGGTGGAGTTTTGGGGGGGTTTTGGTGGAGTTTTGGGGGGGTTTTGGTGGAGTTTTGGGGGGGTTTTGGGGGGATTTTGGTGGAGTTTTGGGGGGGTTTTGGTGGAGTTTTGGGGGGGTTTTGGGGGGGTTTTGGTGGAGTTTTGGGGGGTTTTGAGAGAGTTTTGAGGGGGTTTTGGTGGGGTTTTGAGAGGGTTTGGGAAGGTTTTGGTGGAGTTTTGAAAGGGTTTTGGGGGGGTTTTGAGGGGGTTTTGGGGGGGTTTTGGGGGGGTTTTGGGGGGGTTTTGAGGGGGTTTTGGGGGGGTTTTGGGGGGGTTTTGTGAACGAAGTGTAGAAAGAAGATTTGAGATTATGACGGGGGAAGGTCTCTAAGAAGGAGGAGGAAATGAAAAGTAAGACGAACTGAAAATGAGAATGAGGATGAGGATGAGGATGAGGATGCAGATGAGGATGAGGATGAGGATTAGGATGCAGATGAGGATGAAGATGCAGATGAGGATGAGGATGAAGATGAGGATGCAGATGAGGATGAAGATGCAGATGAGGATGAGGATGAGGATGAGGATGCAGATGAGGATGAAGATGCAGATGAGGATGAGGATGAGGATGAGGATGAAAATGCAGATAAGGATGAGGATGCAGATAAAGATGCAGATGAAGATGAAGATGAGGATGAAGATGAAGATGAGGATGAAGATGAGGATGAAGATGAGGATGAAAGGAAGGATGAAGATGATGAGGAAGAAGCTGGTATGTTATGAACGACGTGGGCTGAACGATGAAGATGAATGTGTCTTGAAGAGGCCTGAAGTGGTGTTTGTTGAATAACCACCACTACTACTACTACTACTACTACTACTACTACTACTACTACTACTACTACTACTACTACTACTACTACTACTACTACTACTACTACTACTACTACTACTACTACTACTACTACTACTACTACTACTACTACTACTACTACTACTACTACTACTACTACTACTACTACTACTACTACTACTACTACTACTACTACTACTACTACTACTACTACTACTACTACTACTACTACTACTACTACTACTACTACTACTACTACTACTACTACTACTACTACTACTACTACTACTACTACTACTACTACTACTACTACTACTACTACTACTACTACTACTACTACTACTACTACTGCTGCTACTACTACTACTACTACTACTACTACTACTACTACTACTACTACTACTACTACTACTACTACTACTACTACTACTACTACTACTACTACTACTACTACTACTACTACTACTACTACTACTACTACTACTACTACTACTACTACTACTACTACTACTACTACTACTACTACTACTACTACTACTACTACTACTACTACTACTACTACTATTACTACTACTACTACTACTCCTACTACTACTACTACTACTACTACTACTACTACTACTACTACTACTACTACTACTACTACTACTACTACTACTACTACTACTACTACTACTACTACTACTACTACTACTACTACTACTTTTACTACTACTACTACTACTACTACTACTACTACTACTACTACTACTACTACTACTACTACTACTACTACTACTACTACTACTACTACTACTACTACTACTACTACTACTACTACTACTACTACTACTACTACTACTACTACTACTACTACTACTACTACTACTACTACTACTACTACTACTACTACTACTACTACTACTACTACTACTACTACTACTACTACTACTACTACTACTGCTGCTACTACTACTACTACTACTACTACTACTACTACTACTACTACTACTACTACTACTACTACTACTACTACTACTACTACTACTACTACTACTACTACTACTACTACTACTACTACTACTACTACTACTACTACTACTACTACTACTACTACTACTACTACTACTACTACTACTACTACTACTACTACTACTACTACTACTACTACTATTACTACTACTACTACTACTCCTACTACTACTACTACTACTACTACTACTACTACTACTACTACTACTACTACTACTACTACTACTACTACTACTACTACTACTACTACTACTACTACTACTACTACTACTACTACTACTTTTACTACTACTACTACTACTACTACTACTACTACTACTACTACTACTACTACTACTACTACTACTACTACTACTACTACTACTACTACTACTACTACTACTACTACTACTACTACTACTACTACTACTACTACTACTACTACTACTACTACTACTACTACTACTACTACTACTACTACTACTACTACTACTACTACTACTACTACTACTACTACTACTACTACTACAGTAATGGGTCCACCATTATTTCTCTTTCAAGCCAAATGAACCGATCTTTCTGAATGATGACTTAAAACTTACGAAAATCAGCTCTTTTTTTCTTTTCATCTGTTTCCTCTCATTCTCTACCCAACTCTTTCCAACTCCTCCTCACTTTTCTTTCCATTCTTTCCTTCCTTCTTCCTTCAAATTTTTTTTTTCTTTTTCCTCCCCTTCCTTTTCCTCTTCCTCCGGTTACTTGTCTTTCTTTCTTTTTTTTCTTTTTCCTCCCTTTCCTCTTCCTCTTCTTCCGGTTACTTGTCTTTTTTTATATATTTTTTTATTTTTTTTATTTTTATTTTTCTTAACTGCTTTCCAATTCTACTTCCTTCTTCTTTCTCTATTTCCTTTTCACTCTTCCTAGTTCCGCTTCCCTCCCAACTCCTTCCATCCCTCACTGCCACCCTCCCTCACTAACCTTTGACCCTGAGTAGTTTGAAGTCATCCAGCAGGTGAGGGGGTGGGATGGAATGGTGGGGGGGTGGAATGGAGGTATGGGAGGGTGGGATGATGAAGTGTTGGTCTTGTGGGGAAGATTCTTTTCGGGTACGTAGCTGTTGTTGCATGGAATGTTCTATTACTCCTCCATCACTCCTCCATCACTCCTCCATCACTCCTCCATCATTCCTCCATCATTCCTCCATCACTCCTCCATCACTCCTCCATCACTCCTCCATCACTCCTCCATCACTCCTCCATCATTCCTCCATCACTCCTCCATCACTCCTCCATCACTCCTCCATCATTCCTCCATCACTCCTCCACCACTCCTCCATCACTCCTCCATCACTCTTCCATCACTCCTCCATCACTCCTCCACCACTCCTCCATCACTCCTCCATCACTCTTCCATCACTCCTCCATCACTCCTCCATCACTCCTCCATCACTCCTCCATCACTCCTCCATCACTCCTCCATCACTCCTCCATCACTCCTCCATCATTCCTCCATCACTCCTCCATCACTCTTCTATCACTCCTCCATCACTCCTCCATCACTCCTCCACCACTCCTCCATCACTCCTTTATCACTCCTCCATCACTCTTCCATCACTCCTCCACCACTCCTCCACCGCTCCTCCACCACTCCTCCAACACTCCTCCATCACTCCTCCACCACTCCTCCACCACTCCTCCACCACTCCTCCACCACTCCTCCACCACTCCTCCACCACTCCTCCACCACTCCTCCACCACTCCTCCACTTCTCAATTTTTTCTTTTTTATATTTTTTTACCCCTTTTTCTAGCGCTATCTTTTTTTAAATGCATCACATCTCCTCCCACCTTACTCGTTTTTTTTTCCTTCCATCTGTCATCTATTCACCCTTTTGCACTTTCTTTATCCATCTATCAATCCATCCATCCATCCATCCATCCATCCATCCATCAATCCATCCATCCATCCATCCATCCATCCATCCATCCATCCATCCATCCATCCATCCATCCATCCATCCATCCATCCATCCATCCATCCATCCATCCATCCATCCATCCATCCATCCATATATCCATCCATCCATCCATCCATCCATCCATCCATCCATCCATCCATCCATCTTTCTGCTCATTCAATCCTCCATCCATCCATCTTTAAACTCACATCTCTTGCGTCATCTGTTGTCATTTTGTGTGACGTTACATGCCTTATGTGGGGTAGGCTGAAGTTTTTGACGTTGTTGTTGTTGTTATTGTTGTTGTTGTTGTCGTTGTTGTTGTTGATGTTGTTGTTGTTGTTGTTGATGTTGATGTTGATGTTGTTGTTGTTGTTGTTGTTGTAATCGTTGAAGTCATTATAGTAATTGCTGTAGTCATGATAGTTGTTGCTTATGTCATGGAAATGAGTATTTAGGTTGTTGTAGTTGTTGTTGGAAATGGTGTTGTTGTTGTTGTTTTTGGAAATGGTGTTGTTGTTGTTGTTGTTGATATCGTTATTAATGTTATTTACGTTGTAGTTGTTATTGTTGTTTGTATTGTAATTGTTGTTGTTGTTGATATTGTAATTTTTGTTGTTTTTTAAGTTTTGCTTGTTGTTGTTGTGGTTGTTGTTGATTTCTTTGTTGTTGTTGACGATGTTGTTGAACTGTGTTGCATTTAAACTCCGTTGGAAAGCCACGCACTCTACGTCACCCGCATCGCCTTTAATGGTGCAACTAATTGCAAAAACATACAACATGCAACATCAACATACAACATGCAACATCAACATACAATATGCAACATCAACATACAACATGCAACATCAACATACAACATGCAACTTTAACATGCAATATGTAACTTTAACATACAACATGCAACATCAACGTTTAAAATACAACATGCAACATCAACATACAACATCAACATACAACATCAACATACAACATCAACATACAACATCAACATACAACATCAACATACAACATCAACATACAAAATGCAACATCAACATACAACATACAAAAGACAACATACAACATGCAACCTCAACATACAACATGCAACCTCAACATACAACATGCAACATACAACTTGCAACATACAACATGCAAAATACAAAAAGAAAATTGCAACTACAAACAACAACATGCAACAACAACCTGAATCGGCGTCCTGAACGATAATTTGGGCAACAAACATTCCAGTTGGAGCATCTTCGGAAACCGAAGCAGGTGAAGATGAGGAGGAAGAAGAAGAAGAAGAGGAGGAGGAAGAAGAGGAAGAAGAGGAAGAAGAGGAGAAGGGAGAGGAGGAAGAAGAGGAAGAAGAGGAAGAAGAGGAAGAAGAGGAAGAAGAGGAAGAAGAGGAAGAAAGGGTGTTGATGCTGATGGATGGGGAGTTGTCATTCATGTCTTCAACCTGGTGTGGTGTGGTGTGGTGTGGTGTGGTGTGGTGTGGTGTGGTGTGGTGTGGTGTGGTGTGGTGTGGTGTGGTGTGGTGTGGTGTGGTGTGGTGTGGTGTGGTGTGGTGTGGTGTGGTGTGGTGTGGTGTGGTATGGTGTGGTGTGGTGTGGTGTGGTGTGGTGTGGTGTGGTGTAGTGTGGTGTGGTGTGGTGTGGTGTGGTGTGGTGTGGTGTGGTGTGGTGTGGTGTGGTGTGGTGTGGTGTGGTATGGTGTGGTGTGGTGTGGTGTGGTGTGGTGTGGTGTGGTGTGGTGTGGTGTGGTATGGTGTGGTGTGGTGTGGTGTGGTGTGGTGTGGTGTGGTGTGGTGTGGTGTGGTGTGGTGTGGTGTGGTGTGGTGTGGTGTGGTGTGGTGTGGTGTGGTGTGGTGTGGTGTGGTGTGGTGTGGTGTGGTGTGTAATGTAACGAAATTTGTCTAGCTATGAAATTATGTTTCTCTGGTTAGAAGCTTAAAATGAAAAATATAAAAAAAACATTTTGAAAAATTTGAAAAATTATAGATAGAAAAAACCAGAAATGAAAAAAAAATTTGAAAAAATATTTTTTTTTTTTTGAGGGTGGAAGGGTGGAATGACAAGTATGAAACATGCGTTCAGCGTGGTAAGCATGGAAAAACTAAGTTAATGTGGAAAGAAAAATAGATTGGGAATCTGTCTGAGAAAAAAAAAACGAAAAAATGGTTTAAAAAACTGAAAAATTGAAAAAAAAAGAAAAAAAAAACTAAAAAACTTGAAAAAATGGGGAAAAAACTGAAAAATTGAAAAATAAAAAATACAAATTTGAATAAAATTGAGAATAATGAGAAAAAAAAACGTAAAAAAAATAAATAAATAAATCAAAATTCAAATAAAAATTTTTTTGATGGTTTATATTTCATATTTTAATTAATATTCTATTAAAAAATTTTATTTAATTTTTTTAATAATTAAAAAAAAAATTTCTGAAAAACAAAATTCATGGTGAGACCTTGAACTTATCTTTTGTATCTTATCATTTTTTGAAAAAAACATTTTTTTCAAAATTTATTTTTTCTCGACAGTTCTATACTTTCGTTTGAAGTTTCCGTTTTTTACTTTTTTGTTCATTTTTTTTCCGACAAAAACAATTTTTTTTTGAAAAAAAAAAATGTTACTGTTACTCGATTCAAAATCGTTTTTCAACTGAAAACTATTTGAGGATTTTTTCATATTTTCAAAAAAAATTTTTTCAATTTTCCAAAAATGTATTTTTCCAATTTCATTAAAAACTGTTTTGTTTTTATCAAAAGTTTTCAAAGTTCAAAATTTTTTTTTTCGAGAACAATGATTCCTTTTCATTGAAAAAACTCTTCAAAACTGGTTTCCGATCCCCATTGAAAACCGTTTTTTAGTTTTTTTTTTCAGATTTACTTTTAGTTTGTGGTTTTTATTCTCAAATAAAAACTTTTTTTTTTCATTTTCACTTGCCTGAAAAAACATTTTAAAAAAACTCATGTAAATTTTTTTTTTTTTCAAAGAAAATCCTTGTTTTTCTCAATTCAAACAAAACTTTTGTTTTTCCAAATAAAAAAAAACTCTTTTTTTTCCGAATTACAATAAAAATTAATTTTCTTTTTTTTTTCCACTTTTAATCAAAACCCCTTTTTTCAATTTTCTTCCAGATTGTTTTTTATGGACTCCTTAAGCGGCAATCAATGCTTCCTCCATCGGAAGAGCCAAAATGATAGGAACACCTCTTCATTTGCATGCAAAACCACTCATAAACCCATCCATTCGTCATTTCATCCATCCATCCATTCTGTTTCATCCATCCATCCATTCTGT
>OX387262.1:4491022-4496022 GCA_947562095.1 Branchellion lobata | reverse complement strand
CCATTCATCCTCCCATCCATCCATCCATCTATCCATCCATCCATTCATCCATCCATTCATCCATCCATCCATCCATTCATCCATCCATTCATCTATCCATCCATCCATCCATTCATCCACCCACCGAAGTACCCACTTGACATCCACCCATCCCTCCATCCATCCATCAATTCATCCATCCATCCATCCATCCATCAATTCCTTAACTTAGTTCAAATCCACCATCCTTCCTCTCTTTCACCACAATCTGAGTGCCAAGCCATCTCACCCCACCTCTAGTCACCACCCCAACCCCGACCTAATTTACCCAACCCAACCCCCCAACCCCCCTCACCCAACCCCCACCACCCAACCCCCCTCAGCCAACCCCCCTCACCCAACCCCCCTCACCCTACCCCCCTCAGCCAACCCCCCTCACCCAACCCCCCTCAGCCAACCCCCCTCACCCAACCCCCCTCACCCTACCCCCCTCACCCAACCCCCCTCACCCAACCCCCCTCAGCCAACCCCCCTCACCCAACCCCCCTCAGCCAACCCCCCTCAGCTAACCCCCCCCCACCCAACCCCCCTCAGCCAACCCACCAACTTGACAACCCATCCCACAAACCACCAACTGACCCCACCCACCCCACCAATCAACCTTACCCACCCAATTAACCTCCAAAAACCCCCAACCCATTCTAACCAACCTTTCTCCCCCCCACCCACAAACCACCTTACACAACCCATCCCAACCCATCCCAACCCCACTCCAATCCAATCCACCCCCCCCCCCCTACCTCACACTTCTCTTCAGACCCACACAACTCTTCACGATCAAGTCTTCCCACACTTCTCATCTCCCCACTCCTCTCCCCCAAAGACACTTTTAAGGGGAGTGATCGACTCAAAAAGCGGAAATGGATTCCATCCGGAGCGTCAGAAACTTCCGGTGAAGTGTTTCCGGTCACCAGTGACGTCATCTTGGCGATCAAAGTGCCTATCGGACACTCTTCAACGACCGAAAAAATATTGTTGTTGTTGTTAGAATTTTGATCTTTGTTGTCGTTGTTGATGTTGATGAAATTGTTGTTGTTGTGTTTGTTGATGTTGTAGTTGTTGTGGTTGTTGTGGTTGTTGTTATTGTAGTTGTTGTTGTTGATTTTGTTATTGTTGTTGATGTTGTTGTTGTTGTTGTTATTGTTGTTGATAAAAATGTTGTTTTTGATGTCTTTGTTGTTGCTGTTATTGTCGGGGATGTTGATTAAATGTTTGTGATAGTCATTATCGTAGTTGTCAACCTGATTGAAATAGTTGTTGTTGTAGTCGTCGAAGGAAAACTGGTAATGTTGTTGTTGTTGTTGTTGTTGTTGTTGTGGTTGTTGTTGTTGTGGTTGTTGTGGTTGTTGTTGTTGTGGTTGTTGTTGTTGTGGTTGTTGTGGTTGTTGTTGTTGTGGTTGTTGTTGTTGTGGTTGTTGTTGTTGTGGTTGTTGTGGTTGTTGTTGTTGTGGTTGTTGTTGTTGTGGTTGTTGTGGTTGTTGTTGTTGTTGTTGTTGTTGTTGTTGTAGTTGTTGTTGTTGCGGTTGTTGTTTCTGTGGTTGTTGCTGTTGTGGTTGTTGTTGTTGTTGTTGCTGCTGTTGTTGTTGTAATCCATGTTTTGGCACAGAAAACCTCCTAAAACCTTCCAAAAAAGCATTAACTTCAAAATCTTCCTTTCGGCGTTTTTTTCTTCTCAAGTTTTTTTCAACAAAAAAAAACATTTTTTTGTTTTTTTCAAATTTTTTGGAGTTTTGCACCTCACGCTCATCTTTGGCTGTTCTCAGAAAAAAACTATTTTTCTTTTTTCGATGAAAAATTGATGGAAAATATGATGACGTATTGTTTTTTTTTCTTTTTTTTTGTTGTTCATTTTTAAGGTTTTTCTCACGCAAAACTGAAAAGGCTGGTTTTTGTGAAAATGGAGAAAAATGAGATTTCAAGAAAAGAAAAAAAAAACGTAAAAATTTTTTTTTTTCAAAATTAAAATCTTTCATTTTGGTATTTTGCGAAGCTGAAAAAAACGTCTTTTTTGTAAAAAAAGAATTATTTTTCAAAAAAAATAAATAATTTTTATTAAAAAAATAATAAAAACGTAACATTTTGGCAATTTTTTGTTTTTGAAGTTCGTTTTTTTTCCATGAAAAAAGCCAGTTTTTAAGCTTTAATTTTGCAAGAAAAACTTTTGTGAATTTTTCATTGGAAAAACTATGTGATCGCGAAGAGTTTTTTTGATAACTTTTTTCTGTATTTTTTTGTGGAAATCGTCTTTGTTGTTGTATGTTGTTGCTTTGTTGTTGTATGTTGTTGATTTGTTGTTGTTTGTTGTTGGTTTGTTGTTGTTTGTTTTTTGTTTGATTGTTGTTTTGTTGTTGTTGTTGTATGTTGGTTTGTTGTTGTTTGTTTTTTGTTTGATTGTTGTTTTGTTGTTGTTGTATGTTGGTTTGTTGTTGTATGTTGGTTTTTTGTTGTACGTTGGGTGATGTGGTGGGTGGTGTGGTGAGTGGTGTGATGGGTGGTGTGATGGGTGGTGTGATGGGTGGTGTGATGGGTGGTGTGGTGGGTGGTGTGGTGGGTGGTGTGGTATGTGGTGTGGTGGGTGGTGTGGTGAGTGATGTGGTGGGTGGTGTGGTGGGTGGTGTGGTTGGTGGTGTGGTGGGTGGTGTGGTGTGTAGTGTGGTGGGTAGTGTGGTGGGTAGTGTGGTGGGTGGTGTGGTTGGTGGTGTGGTGGGTGGTGTGGTGTGTAGTGTGGTGGGTAGTGTGGTGGGTGGTGTGGTGGGTGGTGTGGTGGGTGGTGTGGTGAGTGGTGTGGTGGGTGTTGTGGTGGATGGTGTGGTGAGTGATGTGGTGGGTAGTGTGGTGTGTAGTGTGGTGGGTGGTGTGGTGGGTGGTGTGGTGGGTGGTGTGGTGGGTGGTGTGGTGGGTGGTGTGGTGGGTGGTGTGGTGGGTGGTGTGGTGGGTGTTGTGGTGGGTGGTGTGGTGGGTGGTGTGGTGGGTGGTGTGGTGGGTGGTCTGGTGGGAAGTGAGGGAGATGACATAGTGTAAAGAATGGTAGATAGTATTCGTTGATGTTGTTGTTGTTGCTGTCGTTGTTGTTGTTGTTGATGTTGTTGTTGTTGTTGTTGTTGTTGATGTTGTTGTTGTTGTTGCTGTCGTTGTTGTTGTTGTTGTTTCTTTCTAACTTGCTCTCCTTCTTTCATTCCACCATTGGGAACTTTTTTTGTTTCTATGGTTCTGTTTTCACGTGTTTTGTTAGAGCTTCTGCTGCTCTTGTTGTTATTGTTGTTATTTCTATTGTTGTTGATGTTGTTATTGTTATTGTTGTTATTGCTATTGTTGTTGATGTTGTTATTGTTGTTGTTACTATTGTTATTGCTATTGTAGTTGATGTTGTTTTTTTTGTTATTATTGTTGTTGATGTTTTTGTTGATGATGCCAATTTTCATGTTGTTGTTGAATTTGTTTTTAGTGTGATTATTAAATTTGTTGTTGTTGTTTTTGTTGTTGTTTTGATTACTGCTGTTGTTGTTTTTGGTGTTGTTTTGGTTACTGCTGTTGTTGTTTTTGTTGTTGTTTTTGTTACTGCTGTTGTTGTTTTTGTTGTTGTTTTTGTTGATTTTCTTTTCCTTTTTCCGTTTTTCCCCATTGGGAATGAATTTTCCTCTGCAACGAAACGTCAATTTAGTTTTTTTTTTCTTTTTTTCAGCAATTTTTTTCATTTTTTTCTCATTTTTTTCCATGTTTTTTTCATCCCACACGTCATCTCCAACGTTAAACTTGTTAATTTTTTTACCACTTCCATCCTTCTCCTCTTTTTCTTTTTTTTCTTTCTTTTTTTCCATTTTTTTCTCCTCCTCCTCCTTCTCTTCTTTGACTTTTTCTTCTTTTTCCTCCTCTTCTTTCTTTTTCTCCTCTTCAGTTTTTTCATCATTATTTTTTTCCTCCTCCTTTTCCTTTTTCTTTTCCTCCTCCTCCTTCTTCTCTTCCTCCTCCCTCACAGCCTTTTCATTATTCCCAACACCTTCAACTGGCTTCGATTCTCGCAACATGCCGCCATGAAACATTCGGATTGCGTCGAAGAAGAGTGTGCTGTTGTTGTTGTTGTTGTTGTTGTTGTGGTTGTTGTAGTTGTGGTTGTTGTTGTTGTGGTTATTCTGGTTAGGGTTGTTGTTCTTGGTGGTAGTGGAGGTAGTGATATTGTTTTTTTTGTTATTGTCATTTTTGATATTGTCCTTGTCATTTTTGTTTAAGTTTTTGTTTACGTTGTTGTTTTCATCCCTAGTGACTTTATTGTTGTTGTTTTTGTTATTGAAGATGTTGTTGTTTATGTTGTTGTTAGTTTTGGTATTGTTGTTGTTTTTGTTGTTTTCCAACAAAACTTTCCAGGTTGCACTCACTTTGATTGCTCCGATGACGCAACACAAACACACGTACGTCATGACGTGACTACGTGACGTCATCATCATCATTTCGTTTTTTTTTATTTTTGTTTTTTTTTCTTCTTTTTTTATATTCTTTATTTTTCAGATTTAATTTTTATACATATATTTTTTTTGTTTTTTGTTTGTTTATTTTTTTCGTTTTTCTTTTTTTTCTTCGTATCCTGTTTTTCTTTTTGTTTTTCCGGTTAGAACTGAAAAATCATAAATAAATTCCATTTTTTTGAGTTTTTTTCAAAAATCTTCACAATAGTGTCTGTGAATTCTGAAAAAAATGTCGAACGTCATCAGTTGTTATTGTTGTTGTTATTGTTGTTGTTATTATCATTGTTATTAATGTTTTTATTGTTATTGTTATTTTTATTATTTTTTTGTTTTATTTTTGATATTTTTTTTCGCTATTGTTTCTGTTAGTTTTATTATTAATTTTGTTATTGATTTTATTATTACTATCATTATTTTTTTTTTTAATATTGTTGTTTTTGTTATTTTTATTGTTATTGTTGTTTTGTTTTGGACCAGTGGCGTTTTGATTGACATGTTTTT
>OX387262.1:4453522-4456022 GCA_947562095.1 Branchellion lobata | reverse complement strand
TCAATCCCCACACTACCCACTCTACCCAAAACCTCACCCAAAACCCCCACAACCTCCCCCTCCAACACACGTCACCCCATGATCTACCCTACCACCCTACCTCCACCAGCACCCATCTCAATTCTGAACACCCCAACTCTATAAATACTTCTAAAAAGCTTGCTGAATCAATCCCCAGTTTTACCCAAAATCCCCCAGACCACCCCCATTTCACCCAAAAGCTTTCAGACCACCCAAACTCCACCCACAATCCCCCAAAACATCCAAACCCTCCCCAAAACCCCCCAAAACACCCTCATTCCACGTGGGTTGTTGGTGGTCAGGGTTACCCTCCCAGTCTTCTGTGCGATCCTCGCCACTATCAAATACAACAGGGATGCTTCACCAAACGGCCTCGTGATGGTGAGGAGGAGGAGGAGGAGGAGGAGGAGGAGGAGGAGGAGGAGGAGGAGGAAGAGGAGGAGGAGGAGGAGGAGGAGGAGGAGGAGGAGGAGGAGGAGGAGGAGGAGGAGGAGGAGGAGGAGGAGGAGGAGGAGGAGGAGGAGGAGGAGGAAGAGGAGAAGGAGGAGGAGGAGGAGGAGGAGGAGGAAGAGGAGGAGGAGGAGGAGGAGGAGGAGGAGGAAGAGGAGTAAGAGGAGAAAAAAGAAAAGATTTTGCTTGTGGTGGTTGAGAAAGAAAACGATGGTAAGAGTAGTGATGGTGAAAAGGAAGGAGTAAAAGAGGAAGAGGAGGAAGATGATGATGATGATGATGATGATGATGATGATGATGATGGTGATGATGATGACGATGATGATGATGATGATTACTATGATTATTATTATTATTTTTATTATTATTATTATTATTATTATTATTATTATTATTATTATTATTGATAAATTATTCAGTGACATGCTGATGAATTCACAATACAGATTGACTGAAGAAACCTTGAAATCTGAAAAAAAAAGAGAAAAAAAGAGAAAAAAAAGAAGAAAAAAAAAAGAAAAAAAAGAGAAGGAAGAAGAGAAAAAAAGAGGAGGAAGAAGAAGAGAAAGAGGAGGAGGAAGAAGAAGAGAAAGAGGAGGAGGAAGAAGATGAGAAAGAGGAGGAGGAAGACGAAGAGAAAGAGGAGGAGGAAGAAGACGACGAGGAAAAACTTTTCAGAGGTAAAAACAAAATGAAAACAACAAAAGCATTTACAGACAACACAACTTAACAACAAAAACATAACAACATCAAATTCAACAAAAACAAAAACAACAACACAACAACAACAACAACAACAAAATCAACAAATAATTACAACAACATAAAAACAACACCAAAACAACAGATAAAACAACAAAATCATTACAACAACATCAAATCCACAAATAAAACAACAAAATGACAAAAACAACAAATAAAACAACAACAAAAAACAATAAAACAACAACAAAAAACAAATAAAACGACAACAAAAAACACTAAATACCGTTCCAGACAAAAGAAAGGAATTTTTGGAACATTTTTTCGATTTATTAATTTTTTTTTTAAATTTTTTTAATCTTTTTTTTTCTTTTTCAAAATTTTAATTTATTTATTTTTATTCAAATTAATTTAATTTTTCTTTTTTTCTTTTTCAACTCACACAACTGATCAAAACATATGCAATTCTTTTTCCGTTCAAAACTCAAAATAACTTTTTCAATTTTTTTCCAAATTTCTTTGTTTTTTTCCCAACTTTTTACTCAATTTCATTTTTTTATTTTTTTTTTGCAAAACAAAAACAAAAATGCATACATTCTTGTTTTGCCACAAGGACACACTCATATATTCCTTTTTTTTCTTTTTTTTTAAATAATTTTTTTCTTTTTTTAGCATTTTTTTTTTTAAAGTTTTTTTCATATTTATTTTTAAAGTTTTTTTTATTATTATTTTTCTATTATCTTTTTTCTGACTAATGTTTTTTTTTTTTAATAATTTTTCAATTGTAATTTTTTTATTTTGTTTTTTTTTATTTATATCAAATGTTTTTATTCTAACCTTTTCTTTGTTTGTATGCTTTTCTGTTTTCTTTTCCACGACTTTGTATTGCAACATTATGCAACAAAAACACGCAACATTATGCAACAAAAACACGCAACATTATGCAACAAAAACACGCAACATTATGCAACAAAAACACGCAACATTATGCAACAAAAACACGCAACATTATGCAACAAAAACACGCAACATTATGCAACAAAAACACGCAACATATGCAGCAATAACAACAATCAGCAACAACATACAACAACGACATACAACAACAACAACAACAACAACAACAGTTCACGAAGCCTCGTTTCTTTTTCAAACTGTGCGCTATATGGATGCCCAAACATATCGACCTTGCTGACGTCATTATTTACATTCAATTATCCAATTTAATTAATTAATTTAATTAATTAACCCAATTAGTTAGATTCCTGATCAGTTCATCATTAATTAGTCATATATTAATTAATTATTTATTTAATTATTCATTATC
>OX387262.1:4438020-4440520 GCA_947562095.1 Branchellion lobata | reverse complement strand
TTCTTTTTTATTTTTCAGTTTTCGTGACGCTGTGTGCCATTACACACACAAACTCTAACTAGCCACCAAAGCGCTCCTTCCCCAACCCCCCTCCCTTCCCCTCAACTCCCCCCCCCCCCAACCTTTCACCCCCCCCCCCCCCCAACCTTTCACCCCTCAAACACCCACCCTTTTCTCAAAAAACTTCTCTTCTTCCCAACAACCCTCCTTCTCTTAACCCCCCTACCCTCAACCCCTCTTCTTTCAACCCCCCTCCCTTCAACCCCCCTCCCTTCAACCCCCCCCCCTTCAACCCCCCTCCCTTCAACCCCCCCCCCCCCCTTCCCCCCTCCCTTCAAACACCCAGGGTGGTCGTATGGCTTGGTGGTGTTGAGTGGTTTCTTTTCCTGGTTCAGCCTCATATGCGGAGTGGTACACACGTGTGTTCGAGAGTACGAACTAGACACACAACCTCGTTCACCCAACAAATCCCTCTCAAAAAGAAAGTTTATCAGGACTTGAAAAGGGTGTTTGTGGGTGTTTGTGGGTGTTTGTGGGTGTTTGTGGATTTTTGTGTGTTTGTGTATGTGTTTGTGGGTGTTTGCGGGTGTTTGTGGGTGTTTGTGGGTGTTTGTGGGTGTTTTTGTGAATGTTTTTGTGTATGTTTTTTATGTTTTTGAGGTGAAAGATTAATGGAAAAATGGATGAATGAATGGGAGAAGGATGAATGGGAGAAGGATGAATGAGAGAGGAATGGAAGAATCAATGGAAGGATGGATGGATGAATGGGGAGGAATGGGTGAATGGGGGAATATGGATGGATGAATGGGGGAAAAATAGATGGATGGATGACAAATGGATAAATAAGAGAAAAATATATGGATGGATGGATGGATGGATGGATGGATGGATGGATGGATGGATGGATGGATGGATGGATGGATGGATGGATGGATGGATGGATAGATGGGTGGATGAACGAAAAATGCTGACGCTTGTTCCATTTTCAACTAACATACTGAGACTTTTTTGACACTTTTTACGTTTGACGCTTTAAAAGGTAAATTCATTATTATTATTATTATTATTATTATTATTATTATTATTATTATTATTATTATTTTTATTATTATTATTATTATTATTATTATTATTATTATTATTATTATTATTATTATTATTATTATTATTATTATTATTATTATTATTATTATTATTATTATTATTATTATTATTATTATTATTATTATTATTATTATTATTATTATTATTATTATTATTATTATTATTATCATCATCATCATCATCATCATCATCATCATCATCATCACCACCATCATCATCATCATCATCATCATCATCATCATCATCATCATCATCATCATTGTTATTGCTATTATGGCCAATAAAGGAGGCGTACATGTTTTCTTGCTCCACCCATCCTGCAGTAGGCAGGTGAGCCCATGCCGCTATATGAAGACTCTTAACTCTTCTCATCTTTCTGCTTTTAATCTTTCTACTCCTGATCCTTCTACTTCTAATCTTTCTACTCCTAATCTTTCTGCTTTTGACCTTTCTTCTCCTAATCCTTCCACTCTTAATCCTTTTACTTTTAATCATTCTACTTTTAATCATTCTACTTTTAATCATTCTACTCTTAATGATTCTTTTTTTAATCACTTTCTGACTTCTTAATCTTTCTACTCTTAATCACTTCTTGACTTCTTAATCATTTCTTGACCTCTTAATCATTCTCTTTATTAATCTTACTTACAATCTTCTAACCTTATCCACAAACTCTGATCTTATCTAGGATATAAAGATTTATAGAAGTTGATTTTTAAATAAAATTTTTGATTAGCTTAATCTTTAGCTAATCTTCGAATGTTAGCTTAATCTTTAGCTAATCTTCGAATGTTAACTTAATCTCTAGCTAATCTTCGAATGTTAACTTAATCTCTAGCTAATCTTCGAATGTTAACTTAATCTTTAGCTAATCTTCGAATGTTAACTTAATCTTTAGCTAATCTTCGAATATTAGCTTAATCTTTAGCTAATCTTCGAATATTAGCTTAATCTCCAGCTTAATCTCTAGCTTGTCTTCAATCACATTAATCTCCGAACAGCGTGAAGTTCAACGCACTCATTACAAACAATCTCTTCTGATGCGAAATCCTTTATCGGGAATAAAAATAATAAAAAAAATAATAATAATAAAAATGAAAATAATAATAATGAAATATCACAAACATGATAATAATAACAAATTAATAATAATAACAAAATAATAATAATAACATATTAATTATAATAAAAAATTAATAATAATAATAAACACAATTATAATATAAACAAAATTATAATAACAAAATAATAATAAAAGTAATAACAAAATAATAATATTATTGAAATAATAATAGTAACATAATAATAATAATAAAAAAATAATAGTAATAATAATAATAATAATAATAATAATAATAATAATAATAATAATAACAAAATAATAATAATAAAAAAA
>OX387262.1:4425520-4430520 GCA_947562095.1 Branchellion lobata | reverse complement strand
TCTCCAACCCCACCCCAGCTTCTCTTCCACCCCATTTGAACTCTCCAACCATGAAACTCAACCCATGTTCACCCATGTTCACCCATCCTCACCCATCTTCACCCATCTTCACTCATCCTCACCCATCTTCACCCATATTTATCTATATTCACCCATTCTCACCCATATCCACCCATCACCCTCCTTCCCCCCTCCCCCCCCCCAGCAACTGATCATGCAGAAGGCGGCGGAGGAGTTGAAGAAACAGCAGGAAAAGGAGGCGGAAGACAAAAAGAAAGCCGTTGAAGCTAAAGTGCCCAAGTTGGACCTTGGTGGACTCGATCAAGGTGGGTGGGGAGGGGAGGAAGGGTGGGGAAGAATTGGGGGGGAGGGGTGGGAGATGGGGGGAAGGGGGAGGGGTGGTGAAAGGTGGAAAGAGGTGGGGAGGGGTGGGAAAGAGTGGAGAAAGGTGAAGAGGGGTGGGGAGGGGTGGAGAAGGAGTTTGAGGGTTCGGGTGTTTAGTTGGAGGGAGAGTGAAAGAATGGGAAAAGGGTGAGGAAAGAAGAAAAATGAAAAGATTTCAAATGGGTGAAATGAAGGAACAAAGTGGAAAACATTAAAAAATCTTTGTGAAGAGTATTAGGGGAATGTTTCAACTCTCTTACCCAACTCACCCACTCTTTTAACCCACCCAACCCACCCAACTCACCCACTCCTTTCACCCACCCAACCAAATTCACCCATCCAATCCACCCCCTTCTTTCACCCACCCAACTGATTCCTCCACCTCATTCACCCACCCAACCACCCACACACCCATCCACCCACCCACCCACCCATCCACCCACCCATCCACCCACCTCCCCCCTTTCAGCCAAGCTTGAAGCAAAAGTGAAAGAGTTACACGCCATTGTGGCGAGGCTGGAGGAGGAGAAGTACGACTGGGAATGCAGGCTTGGAAGACAGACGGAGGAGGTGGGTGGATGGATGAATGGATGGATGGATGGATGGATGGATAGATGAATGAATGGGTGAAGGGATATGTGGGTGGATGGATGAATGGATGGATGGATGGATGGATGAATGAATGGGTGAAGGGATATGTGGATGGATGGATGGATGGATGGATGGATGGATGGGTGGATGGATGGATGGATGGATGAATGGGTGAAGAGATATGTGGATGGATGGATGGATGGATGGATGGATGGATGGATGGATGGATGGATAGATGGATGGATGGATGGATGGATGGATGGATGGATGGATGGATGAGATACAACACCATCCTCAGATCAATGACTTGAACATCAAAGTCAACGACATCAAAGGCAAATTGTGAGTTCTGAAAGTCATCATTATTTCTTCTATAGTTATCATTATTTTTTTTATTTTGTTTTTATTATTATTTTTTTATTATTTTTTTTTCTATTTTTATTTATTTTTTTTTTTTTATTTTGTTAAATGGCTATATTTCAATTGATTTTTTCTTGTTTTTTTTATTAATTGATTGTTTTATTTGTTTTTTTATTTTTTATTTCATTTTTTTGTTTTTCAGTTCGAAGCCTATGCTCAAAAAAGTCGCCAAAGCTCAGTGAGTATTACAAAAAACACCCATCCCCCACCCACCCACGAACACTCCCCCAACCCACAAACACCCCTTCACCCACCCACAAACACCTCTTCACCCACCCACAAACACCCACCCTTCCCACAAACACCCACCCTTCCCACAAACATCCCACCCCCAACCTACAAACACCCATTCTACCCAAACACCCCCCAACCCACAAACACCCACCCTACCCACAAACACCCCACCCCCAACCTACAAACACCCATTTTACCCCCAAACCCCTTTAACCCAACCCACAAACGCCCAACCTTCCCACAAACACCCCACCCCCTACCCACAAACACTCACCCTACCTCCAAACACCCACCCTACCCCCAAACACCCACCTTACCCTCAAACACCCCACCCCTAACCCAAACACCCCACCCCACCCCCAACCCACACACCCCCACCAACCCATGCAGTTCTAAGTTCGACATGGACAAGAAGAAGAAGCCAACTCTTGTGGCTCTCAAGTCGACAGGCCAGTCCAAGTTCGCTGTGGAAACCAAGGAGGAGGATAAGTCGGTGAGTGGGAGGGGGGAGAGAGGGTGGGTGAGAAGAGGGGGGGGGGGTGAAAAGGGGGTAGGTGAGAAAAGGGGTGAAAGAGGGGATGGGTGAAAGAGGGGATGGGTGAAAGGAGGTGGGTGAGAAAGAGGTAGGTGAGAAGGGGGGGTGAAAGGAGGTGGGTGAGAAAGAGGTAGGTGAGAAGGGGGGGTAAAAGGGGGGGATGGGTGAAAGGGGGTGGGTGATAAGAGTTTTTTTTATAGGGGGGGAGGGGGTGGATAAGAGGATGGGTACGAGAGTGGGTGAAAGGGGGGTGGGTGAGAGGGGGGTGGGTGAGAAAGGGGATCTTGATAGGGGGAAGTAAAAGGGTTTGATTGGTGAGAGAGGCTTGTTGGGTAGATGGGGGTTTTGATGAATGGGTGGATAAATAGATAGGGGATTTTGGATGGGATGGGAAGTTAACATGGATGATGGATGGATGGATGGATGGATGGATGGATGGATGGCTGGATGGATGGGTGGATAGATGGATGGATGGGTGGATGGATGGGTGGGTGAATGAGTGGATAGATGGGTGGTTGGATGGGTGGATGGATGGGTGGATGGATGAAAAAATCTACCTTCAAAACTGGAATCCACTTTTAAGTAACATCCCAATTCTAATCCAGAAACCTGACTGGCAAAAGAAGGGCAAGGAAGAAGGAGAAGAAAAGGAAGAGGAAGAAGAAGCAGATGAGGAGGAGGAGGAGGAAGAAGAGGAAGAAGAGTAAACGCCTTTTCCGCTCGCCAATCGCCCTTTGGTTTCACATTCATTATGATTGATTATTTGGAGGTGTTTTTTTAGCAGTTCGTCATTTCAAAATATCGGTTTTCAATAAATCTTTCATTCTCTTTACGTCCACGAACGCTTTCGCGCACAACACACACACACACACACACACCCACCCACACACACACCCACACACACACACACACACACACACACACACACACACACACACACACACACACACACACACACACACACACACACACACACACACACACACACGTGTATATAGCACGTAAGTACGTGTGGATAAACTCACGCACACAAATGTGTGTTTTTGTGTGCGTGCTTTAAGTTCCCTTAGTCTTCTTCACAGCTCAATGTCGAATATCTGGAATCAAATTTAAGTTTTATTTTGTTTAAAACTTAAATTAACTTTTAAACAATTCTGCTTTTCTTTTTCAAAGATAACGTGATTTTAGTTTGGACTTAATCAAAAGAATTATTTTGTTTATTATTTTTTTAATTATAAACAAATTAAATTAATCTTTAATTATATTAATTAATATTAATTAAGTTTTAATTATAATTAATTTTTATATAGTTTATATATAATAGTTTTAGATCAATTAATATTTTTAATTTTTTTTAAATTTTTTTAATTATTTAAATGAGAAAAGTCAGTGAGTTAATTTTTAGCACAGTTGTTCTCTTCAGTACTAATCTAATCTAATCTAATCTAATCTAATCTAATCTAATCTAATCTAATCTAATCTAATCTAATCTAATCTAATCTAATCTAATCTAATCTAATCTAATCTAATCTAATCTAATCTAATCTAATCTAATCTAATCTAATCTAATCTAATCTAATCTAATCTAATCTAATCTAATCTAATCTTATCAAATCAAATCTAATCTAATCTAATCTAATCAAATTTAATCTAATCTAATCAAATCAAATCTAATCTAATCTAATCAGTACTGTCTGAATCAGCACCACAAAAACCTTTGATTGGATTAGATTATAGGATTTACAGGTTAATCAATTTGAAATTATTAATATTAATTTATTAATTATTAATTAATTTATTATTAAATTGATTAATCGATTAATTAATTGAACTAATAAACAATTTTCAAATATATTTTCACGAAAAAGCAACCTCAATGAGTGATTCTTAATAAATAACATTAAATTAAAAAGATTGAAATAATAAAATTAAAATTTATAATATCAAATAAGCAATATTGGATTTATAAAAATACAAAAAAAATACAAACACGAATATTATTATAGTGGCACTAACCCCGTAAAGTTTCGAGGCCAAAGATACAACACAATACAATAGGATAAAATAAAATACAATACCATACAATGAAACTAATACAATACAACACAATACAATACAATACAACACAATACAATACAACACAATACAATACAACTAACACAATACAATACAACTAATACAATACAATACAACTAATACAATACAATACAACACAATACAATACAATACAATACAACACAATACAATAAAAATACGAATATTATTATAGCGGCATTAACAACGCAGAGTTGGGTTAGAACAGATCAATGGAATTATGAAAGTAACATAAAAGTAACGGAAGAAGAGTAACGGAAGAAGAGTAACGGAAGAAGAGTAACGGAAAAAGAGTAACGTGAAAGTAACGGACGAAGAGTAACGAACGAAGAGTAACGGAAGAAGAGTAACGGAAGAAGAGTAACGGAAGAAGAGTAACGGAAGAAGAGTAACGGAAGAAGAGTAACGGAAGAAGAGTAATGGACGAAGAGTAATGGACGAAGAGTAACGGAAGAAGAGTAACGGAAGAAGAGTAACGGAAGAAGAGTAACGGAAGAAGAGTAACGGAAGAATAGTAACGGAAGAATAGTAACGGACGAAGAGTAACGGAAAAAGAGTAACGGATAACACTAAAGAAGCAACATCAACCTAACAACCTCAAGTCTATAACAATGAAGGAATAACACAAAACAGAGCTCCAGAGTAACCAGCCATTGAGGTATTGGTTAACAATGCTTACGTCATGGAAGTCACGTGGATGTTAAGAGGAAAATGTTAGATAGGAGAGAATTGAAAACGACGT
>OX387262.1:4415520-4420520 GCA_947562095.1 Branchellion lobata | reverse complement strand
GTGTGTGTGTGTGTGTGTGTGTGTGTGTGTGTGTGTGTGTGTGTGTGTGTGTGTGTTAATTAATTAACTGATTGAAAATATTTCAAATATTAATTAATTACTGATTAAATTAATTAAGTAAGTGTTAATTATGCAGTGGAGCCTCACCTGGATTGCTGGTTGCTGAATAAACACCTCGCTTTTCTGCCCCTTGCCGTACCTCATTGTACTCTTCCACACGAATAACTTGTTGATGTGGGCCTGTGTGATGGTGATGGTGATGGTGGATGGTGGTGGATGAGGGATGGTGGTGGATGGGGGTGGTGGTGGTGGATGTGGGGTGGTGGTGGTGGATGTGGGGTGGTGGTGATGGTGGATGGGGGTGGTGATGGTGGATGGGGGTGGTGATGATGGTAGATGGGGGCTGGAGGTGGTGGATGGGTGAAATGTGGGGGTGGGGGTGGCGGATTGGAAGGAATGGGGGAATGGGAGGGTGGATGAGGATGGTGAGATTGTGGGGAGGGGGGGGGAGAGAAATGATAGCGATGGCGAGGAGTAGGTGGTAAGGGTGAAAACATGGTGGTGGAAAGATTTTGACAATGACGATGATGATGATGATGATGATGATGGTGATGATGACGATGATGATGATGATGATGATGATGATGATGGTGATGATGATGGTGATGATGAAGATGATGGTGATGATGATGATGATGATGATGATAGTGATGATGATGATGATCTCACCAGGTCTCCTTGCAATTTGAAAGTGGCTTTTTGTTTTCTGACTTCGTAGGGGGGAAGGTGTGGTCTAACGCAGTATGAGTGTTCCCTTTGCTGTGTGTGTGTGTGTGTGTGCGTGTGTGTGTGTGTGTGTGTTTGTGTGTGTGTGTGTGTGTGTGTGTGTGTGCGTGTGTGTGTGTGTGTGTGTGTGTGTGTGTGTGTGTGTGTGTGTGTGTGTGTGTGTGTGTGTGTGTGTGTGTGTGTGTGTGTGTGCTGTAAGGTGGTGGGAAATACTCATCAAACCAAGCCTTTCCAACATCTTCACCTTTTAAACCCCAAAAAATGCCTTTCACTCATTCACTCACATCTCCCAAACCCCCAAAACCCTCAAAAATCTACCCAAACCCCCAAAAACCCTCAAAAATCTACCCAAACCCCCCAAAACCATCAAAAACTTTCAAAACCACCAAAAACCCTCAAATAACCCCAAAAAAAACCTCAAAAAACCCCCCAGAATATCCAATCCTTCACCATGGTTTCAAGCACGATGGTGAGATCTTTGCCTGAGGGGCTGACCAGTGAGACGAAAGACCCGCCCTTTTCCAGTAACCCCACCCCTTTTCCGTGCTCCAGGTACTTCCAACCAACCTCCGTGAACTGACTAGTGTGCGCTGTGGATGATGGTGGTGGTGGGATTTTGGTGGGTTGTGGTGGTGGTGAGATTTTGGCGGGTTGTGGTAGTGGTGAGATTTCGGTGGGTTGTGGTGAGATTTTGGCGGGTTGTGGTGAGATTTTGGTGGGTTGTGGCGGTGGTGGTAGTGAGATCTTAGTGGGTTGTGGTGGTGATGGTGGTGGGATCTTAGTGGGTTGTGGTGGTGGTGGTGAGATCTTAGTGGGTTGTGGTGGTGGTGATTGGGGGATTGTGGTAAAACCCCTAAAAGATCCCAAAAATCAACCAAAAAACCCCCAGACCCCCCCCCCTCTAAAACCACCAAAAACCCCAAACCCCTTAAAATCCCCTGAAACCACCGAAAGAACCCAAAACCACCATAAAGTCCCAAAACCCCCTAAAACCACAAAACCCCCCAGAAACCACCCACCAGTGATCCAGAGGGGACTATCTAGGGAGTAAAAGCCACTCCATGGCTGGTTGGCCGTCATGAGGCCATTGCGAGGGAACGGAAGGTCGTCGTAGTAGGAGGCTATGAGGTTCCAAGAGATGGTGCTGTAGGGGGGGGGGGGTTTGGGTGGTTTTTTGGGTGTTTGGGGGGTTTTTTAAGGGTTTGGGTGGTTTTTTGAGGGTTTGGGTGGTTTTTTGAGAGTGTGGGTGGTTTTTTGAAGGTTTGGGTGGTTTTGGGAGGTATTTGTTGTGTTTTGGGTGGTTTTCTGGAGTTTTATTGGTTTTTGACGGGTTTGTGGAGTATTTTTTGATAATTTAGGGTTTTTGGGGTTTTTTTTGGGGGTTTTTGGGACATTTCTTCGGGGGTTTGGTTTTCTTTTTTGGTGGTTTATGGGGGTTTTGGTGTTTTTTGGGGGGTTTGGGTGGTTTTTTTGGGGGTTTGGGTGGTTTTTTTGGGGGGTTTATGGGTCTATCGTCATACCTCGTCATATATCCGTTCACGTAATTTTGATTCAAGATCTGTAGGTGATGGGGTGGTGATGGTGAGATGCTGGTTGATGGTGAAAAGGTGGGGTGGTGATAGAATGATGGGGAGGTGGTGATGATGTAGTGGTGGTGACAACAAAATCAACAAACAAAAAATAAAAAACAACAAACAACAAAAAACAAAAAACAAACAACAACAAAAAAAACAAACAACAACAAACAACAATAAACAAACAACAACAAACAAACAACAACAAACAACAACAAAAAAACAACAACAAACAACAAAAAACAAACAACAAACAACAAAAAACAAACAACAACAAATAACAATAAACAAACAACAACAAACAAACAACAACAAACAACAAAAAACAAACAACAACAAACAACAACAAACAAACAACAACAAACAAAAAACAAAAAACAAACAACAACAAACAACAAAAAACAAACAACAAACAAACAACAACAAACAACAAAAAACAAACAACAACAAACAACAAAAAACAACAAACAAACAACAACAAACAACAAAAAACAACAACAACAAACAACAAAAAACAAACAACAACAAACAAACAACAACAAACAACAAAAAACAAACAACAACAAACAACAACAAACAAACAACAAAAAACAACAACAAACAAAAAACAACAAACAAACAACAACAAACAACAAAAAACAAACAACAACAAACAACAACAAAAAACAACAACAACAAACAACAAAAAACAAACAACAACAAACAAACAACAACAAACAACAAAAAACAAACAACAACAAACAACAAAAAACAAACAACAACAAACAACAACAAACAACAACAACAAACAACAACAAACAACAACAAAAAACAACAAACAAACAACAACAAACAACAAAAAACAAACAACAACAAACAACAAAAAACAAACAACAACAAACAACAACAAACAAACAACAACAAACAACAACAAACAAACAACAACAACAACAAACAAAAAACAACAAACAACAACAAACAAAAAACAACAAACAAACAACAACAAACAACAAAAAACAAACAACAAACAACAAAAAACAAACAACAACAAATAACAATAAACAAACAACAACAAACAAACAACAACAAACAACAAAAAACAAACAACAACAAACAACAACAAACAAACAACAACAAACAAAAAACAACAAACAAACAACAACAAACAACAAAAAACAAACAACAAACAAACAACAACAAACAACAAAAAACAAACAACAACAAACAACAAAAAACAACAAACAAACAACAACAAACAACAAAAAACAACAACAACAAACAACAAAAAACAAACAACAACAAACAAACAACAACAAACAACAAAAAACAAACAACAACAAACAACAACAAACAAACAACAACAAACAACAAAAAACAAACAACAACAAACAACAACAAAAAACAACAACAACAAACAACAAAAAACAAACAACAACAAACAAACAACAACAAACAACAAAAAACAAACAACAACAAACAACAAAAAACAAACAACAACAAACAACAACAAACAACAACAACAAACAACAACAAACAACAACAAAAAACAACAAACAAACAACAACAAACAACAAAAAACAAACAACAACAAACAACAAAAAACAAACAACAACAAACAACAACAAACAAACAACAACAAACAACAACAAACAAACAACAACAACAACAAACAAAAAACAACAAACAACAACAAACAAAAAACAACAAACAAACAACAACAAACAAAAAACAACAAACAAAAAACAACAAACAAACAACAACAAACAACAAAAAACAACAAACAACAAACAACAACAAACAACAACATACCCTTGCCCAACAACCAGCTCCCACGTCATTGTTGGTGGTGCTGTAGTCTTCGGAGGACCAGAGAGGTTTGTGCGTGAGTTGCGAGTTGTTTGTGGATGTGGTGCCTGGGTAGTGGGCCCTGTGTGTGTGTGTGTGTGTGTGTGTGTGTGTGTGTGTGTGTGTGTGTGTGTGTGTGTGTGTGTGTGTGTGTGTGGGTGTGTGTGTGTGTGGGTGTGTGTGTGTGTGTGTGTGTGTGTGTGTGTGTGTGTGTGTGTGTGTGTGTGTGTGTGGGTGTATGTGTGTGTGTGTGTGGGTGTATGTGTGTGTGTGTACGTGTTAACTTAATAAAATCCAACAATTCCAACAAACTCACAGCCCCTCCCCTTCAAAATTCACCCATTCTCCAAAGTCCTCCCCAAAACTCACTCACCCACTTTTCACCCACCCTTCACTCCCACCCCATCTTTCACCCCCACCCCACCCTTCACCTACCAAACATTCATCCACCTAGCATTCACCCCCCCTTCACCCTTCATTCCCCTTCCTCCACCCTTCACCCACCCCCCTCCCCACCCTCCACCCACCCACTCACCCAATGATGTCGACGGCATCGAAGAAGGTGCGGTCCTTGAGCATTAGATCTGCCACATCCCAATACCCATCAGCCACCACCAACTTCACGTGACCAAAACCATACTCTTGAAGCTTCCTCTTCAACGCCTTTGGGGGGTTTTGGGGGGTTTTTTGGGGGATTTTTGGAGGGTTTTTTTTTGTGAGGTTTTTTGTGGGGTTTTTTGAGGGTTTTTTGGGGGAGTTTTTTGGGGGTATTGAGAGGGTTTTAGATAGATTTTTTGACGGATGGATGGATGGATG
>OX387262.1:4398020-4410520 GCA_947562095.1 Branchellion lobata | reverse complement strand
ATTCAAATGACCTCCTAATTCAGTTCTGTTTGCCAATTGTCTTAAAAGTCATTATTTTCCCGTGATAAGATCCCATGAATTCAAAAATAAACCACCGTTTCTTAAAGTTATAGTTCTCAAATTTTTTTACTTTTTTTTGTAATTTAATTAATTAATTTTTATTTTGGAATTAATTAATTTTTATTTTGGAATTAATTAATTTTTATTTTTCAATTCAATTTTATTTTTTAATTAATTTTTTTCATATTTTGTTTTTTTTTTTATTAATAATCAATTTTTTCAGTTTTTCATCAAACTGTCAAAAATTAAGTTTTAATACTAATAATTAATATTTCTCTTGTATTTTGAACAAAAATCAGTTTTATTCAAAATAAAAATACTTTTTAATAATAAATAAGATGGAATCAACTTTTAACCAAAAAAATATAATTTTTTAAACAATTTAAGAGTATAAATTATGTTGTTTCCATCTTCATTATCACCCAAGATCAACCTTCACCCATATTCACCCAGAGTTAATTTTCACCCTACCCTCACTACCAACCTCCCAAAATCACCCAACCCTAATCTTCACCACCTTTTAATCACCCAAGCCTAATCTTCACCACCCTTAATCACCCAACCCTAATCTCCACCACCCCAAAATCACCCAACCCTAATCTTCACCACCAAAAATCACCCAACCCTAATCTTCACCACCCAAAATCACCCAACCCTAATTTTCACCACCCAAAATCACCCAAGCTTAATCTTCACCACCTCAAATCACCCAACCCTAATCTTCACCACCCCTTAATCACTCAAGCTTAATCTTAACCACCCAAAATCACCCAAGCTTAATCTTCACCACCTCAAATCACCCAAAGGGTGTGTGGTGGGGGGATGGTGGTGATGGGGGCGGTATCGACAAGGGTGTTGCCTGCGGTGGCTGCATGGCTTTTGCTCCTTCTCTCCGACATCCTTTTCTGCTCATTCGTGTTTGTGGATGGATCCCACCCAACCCACCCCCTCCACCCACCCATCCAACAACCTTCTCACTCAACCCACCCAACCCATCCCCCACCCACCCATCCAACAACCTCCTCACTCAACCCACCCAGCCCATCCCCCACCCACCCATCCAACAACCTCCTCACTCAACCCACCCAGCCCATCCCCCACCCACCCATCCAACAACCTTCTCACTCAACCCATCTAACCCATTCCCCCCCCCCCTTCACCTATCCAACAACCCCCCCATTTAAAACCCCCAACCACCCACCAGACTTCCAGAACTAGTGATGAGGTTTTCTTTGGTGTTGGCACTATGCCAGGCTTTTCTGACTCTTTGTGTCGTCATCAACTTCGCCCTCGCCACCTTCATGGACCCTGGATTCTATCCCAAAGGTGACCTCATCCATTCATCCATCCATTCATCTATCCATCTATTCATCTATCCATTCATCTATCCATCCATTCATTCATCCATCCATCCACCCATCCATCTAGCGCATGAGGATGAGTTGAAGGATGATGACTTACATGCACCTCTCTACAAAAACATACAAATCAAAGAGGTTTGGTGCTCCATCCATCCATCCATTCATTCATCCATCCATCCATCCATTCATCCATCCATTCATTCATCCATCCATCCATCCATCCATTCATTCATCCATCCATCCATCCATCCATTCATTCATCCATCCATCCATTCATTCATCCATCCATCCATCCATTCATTCATCCATCCATCCATCTATCCATCTATCCATTCATCTATCCATCCATGTATTCATCCATCCATTCATCTATCCATTCATTCCTCCCTCCATAAATCCATGCATCCATTCATTCATTTATGAATTATATCATAATCACATCAATTCATGCACGAATTCACCATGCACACAGGTGGTGTTGAGACTCAAATGGTGTGGTACTTGTCAGATATATAGGCCTCCCCGCTGCTCCCACTGCAGTGTCTGCAACGCATGCATTGAGGTTTGCTCACGTAAGCACACATGCACGCAAACACACACACACACACACACACACACACACACACACACACACACACACACACACACACACAGAAACTCATTCAAATCCAACCTTCGACTTTTAATCAAAACTCCAGCCATTCCCCACCAAACCCCACCCAACCCAAAATCTTTTCACCCATCCCTCCCCTAGGTTCTCAATCCCCCAATCCTATACCCCATTCTTCACCCATTTTTCAATCAAATCCCCCCCCCTTCCCCCAATTTTTTCTACCCCCATACCAACCCTCCACCCAATCACACCCACCCACTCCCCCTTCTACCCGTCACCCAACACTCCAACTCAATCCTCAACCCCTTTCCACCAACTCTTCAAATCCTCAAATCTTCACCCATTTCCGCCAACCCCATTCAAATCCCCCAAGCACCCCCAAAAATCCCAAAACTCCTTCACTTTCTTCCGTTTTTTTTTTCTAAACTTTTTTCAATTTACCCTCAAAAATCTCTCCATAATACCCCAAAAAATCTTTTCTTTCCCCAATTTATCCCATAAGGTTCCCCATTTTTTTCAATTCACCTAAAAAATTTTTTAGTTTCTCCAATTCACCCAAAAAAGTCCCTCATTCTCTCCAATTCACCCCAAAAAATCCCTCATTCTCTTCAATTCACCCCAAAAAATCCCTCATTCTCTCCAATTCATCCCAAAAATCCCTCATTCTCTTCAATTCACCCAAAAAAGTCCCTCATTCTCTCCAATTCACCCAAAAAATCCCTCATTCTCTCCAATTCACCCCAAAAATCCCTCATTCTTTTCAATTCATCCCAAAAATCCCTCATTCTCTTCAATTCACCCCAAAAAGTCCCTCATTTTCTCCAATTCACCCCAAAATCCCTCATTCTCTTCAATTCATTCCAAAAAATCCCCCAATTCACCCCCAAAATCCCCCCCAGACCTTCGACCACCATTGTCCATGGGTGAACAACTGCATAGGCCGACGCAATTATCGTTTCTTTTTCCACTTCCTCACCTCACTATCTCTCCAACTCTCTTTCGACTTCGCCCTCTGTCTCACCTCCCTCCTCCATCACCCCTCCCCCATCAACAACATTCGCAACGTCATCAGGTGCTTCTTGTTGTTGTTTCTGTTGTTGTTGTTGTTGTTGTTACTGTTGTTGTTGTTGTTACTGTTGTTGTTGTTGTTACTGTTGTTACTGTTGTTGCTGTTGTTTCTGTTGTTGTTGTTGTTGTTAATAATGTGATTATAGTTATTATTGTTATTATAATTATTATTTTTGTTGTTGTTGTTGTTGTTGTTGTTATTATTAATATTACTACTATTGTTTTGGTTATTCGTCTTTTTCTTTTTTTCAATCTTTTTGTTTTGTTTTTTTTTCTTCTCTTCCTCTTCTTCTTCCTCTTCTTCTTCTTCTTCTTCTTCTTCTTCCTCTTCTTCTTCCTCTTCTTTTTCTTCTTCTTCTTCTTCTTCTTCTTCTTTTTCCTCTTCTACAACAACATTATCACCTCCACAACACCCATAAACACCTTAACAACCAGTGCGTGAATTTATTATTATAATTTTTATCATTATTATTATTTTTATTTTTATTATTCTTATTTTTATTTTTATTATTATTCTTATTATTATTTTTATTATTATTTCTATAATTCTTCTTATTATTTTTTTGTAATATTATTATTTATAGTTTTTATTTCATTGATATTATTATTTTTTATATTATTAATATCATTATTATTCATTTTATAATTATTAATTTTTTTATTTTATAGATATATTTCGTTTGTTAATTTTTTTCTTTCTTTTCTTCTTATTGTTTATTTTGTGCATTTTTTCTTTTTCACCAAACCATCACCATTTCCAACACCACCACACCACCATCACTCACACCATCAACCACCATTAACCACCACACCACCACCATCAACCCTATCACCACAATCAACCCCACCACCACTCCACCACCACCATCAACCCCACCACCACCATTAACTCCACCACCACCACCACACCACCATCAACACCACCACCATCAATCCTCCCACCACACCAGCGTGTGTTTGCTGGTTCTTATGGGGATGTTAGCTGTACCCATTTACGGTCTGACTATTTTCCACACCATTCTGGTCGCCAGAGCAAGAACCACAAATGAACAAGTGTGTGTGTATGGGTGTGTAAGTGCGCGCGCGCGCTTGTGTGTGTGTGTGTGTGTGTGTGTGTGTGTGTGTGTGTGTGTGTGTGTGTGTGTGTGTGTGTGTGTGTGTGTGTGTGTGTGTGTGTGTGTGTGTGTGTGTGTGTGTGTGTGTGTGTGTATGTATGTGCGTGCTTATAACTATACACGTGCACTGCAGGTGACTGGGAGGATGAACGAGGGACAAAATCCTTTCGACCTGGGCTGTTACAACAACTGCCTGCATATCCTCTGTGGTCCCTTGTGGCCGCGGTGTGTGTGTGTGTGTGTGTGTGTGTGTGTGTGTGTGTGTGTGTGTGTGTGTGTGTGTGTGTGTGTGTGCGTGTGTGTGTGTGTGTGTGTGCGTGTGTGTGTGTGTGTGTGTGTGTGTGTGTGTGTGTGTGTGTGTGTGTGTGTGTGTGTGTGTGCGTGCTTACAAGTTCCTCTTCCACAGCCTCAAGAGCAGAGAGGAGAAGTCATCCACCCAGGAACCTCTTTTGCCCCCAGACAAACATCGACATCTGTGTGCTGAGGTGCTCATCCATCCATTCCTCCATCCATCCATCCATTCATCCATCCATTCCTCCATCCATCCATCCATTCATCCATCTTTTCATCCATCCATTCCTTCATCCATCCATCCATCCATTCATCCATCCATCTTTTCATCCATCCATTCCTCCATCCATCTATCCATCCATTCATCCATCCCGCCATTCATCCATTCCATCCATCCATCCATTCATCCATCCATCCATCCATTTCATCCATCCATCCATCCATCCATCCACAGGCGGTCAGCAACGCGGGAAATTTATGTCCCCGTAACGACTCATTCAACAACTTTTTCCACAACTTCCACCACAACAACAACAATAACAATAATAATAATAATAATATTTTTAATAATAATAATAATAATATTTTTAATAATAATAATAATAATAATAATAATAATAATAATAATTACAACAACAACGATAATAATGATAATTTTATTAATGTTAACAATGACGTCAACAACAGAGATGCGAGCGACAATTCAAATATTCAATCCACGCCTCCTTCCATCACCCCTTCCTCTTCTACCCTTCCCCCCATTAACCCCACTTCTTTCACCCCTCCTTCCTTCCTCCCACCTACCCTTCGCTCCACCACCCCCAGATTTTCGAACCTTCCCCAAAAACACCACCCCACATCCACCTCTCCGAGACACCCCTCATACAAACACCACACCGCCACTAACCCCTCCCACTTTTCCTCCACCCCCACCAATCCCCCCAATCTCCCCCCCCATCTCTCTTCCCCTTCTCCACTTCCCCCCCATCTCTCTTCCCCTTCTCCACTCCCCCCCCATCTGGTTCTGCACGATGATTCTGATCTCCCTCTCGGAGGATCTGCCCATTCTCTCAGAAGACACCTTCACATCCCTCCTTCTTTCCATCACTCCTCCATCACTCCTTCTCATCATCCTTCTCATCACTCCATCACTCCTCACCACTTCTCCACTCCTCACCACTCCTCCACTTCTCATCACTCTTCCACTCCTCATCACTCCTCCACTTCTCATCACTCCTCCACGCCTCATCACTCTTCCACTCCTCACCACTCCTCCACTTCTCATCACTCCTCCACGCCTCATCACTCCTCCTCCACCATTCACCACCTTTCTTCCACCACCACTTCACACCATAACATTCCCATCACCACTCCTCATCACTCCACCACCCTTGCCTCCACCACTGTTCCACAACATCATTCAACTCCCCATCACACCACCACGCCACACCACGCCACAACCACCACCACGCCACACCATACCACACCACGCCACACCACAACCACCACCGCAACGCCACACCATACCACAACACGCCACACCACTACGCCACAACGGGCCACTTTTCACCACACCACCACGCCACAACGCACCACCACGCCACAACACACCACCACGCTACAATACACCACCATGCCACAACGGACCACTCCTCACCACACCACCACGCCACACAGTCCACCAGTTTTCAATGAGGCTCAAAAAGGTACGTCTATGTGCACAATTAATTCAATTTAATTATTTAATTATAAACAAAACTCGCTCGAAATAAAAATTATTTAAAATAATATTGTTATTATTAAATGAATTCATTAATATAATAATAATAATAATTATTATTATTATTATTATTATTGTTATTATTATTTTTTTATTTATTTTAATTTTTAATATTATTATTATTATTATTATTATTATTATTATTATTATTATTTATTTTTGCAGCTTGTGAGATGGACTTGTATTCAACACAATCCTCCCCTTCAACCACCCCTGCCTCATACCTCCTCAAAAAACAACCACCCCCCCAACCCACCCCCCACCACAAAACACCCCCCCAACAACCCCACAATCACAAACCACTTTCCCACCATAAACCACCACAAACTATCCAGCACAAACCGCCTCAAGGTCTCCCATTCCACCATTCATCCCATCATCCATCCCATCATCCATCCCACCATCCATCCCATCATTCATCCCACCATCCATCCTTCCATCCATCCTCTACAAACAACAACAAAATCAACAAAAAAAAGAAAAAAAATAATAACAATGGTAAAAATGATGACGATGATGTTGACAATGAAGATTACAGAGACAAAACAGATGATGGTGATGGTGGTGGTGATAGTGGTGGTGATAGTGGTGGTGATGGTGATGGTGGTGGTGATGGTGGTGGTGGTGGTGATGATGGTGGTGATGGTGGTGATGGTGATAACAATAGAAGAAGTGATGAAGACGACGACGACGATGATGATACCATTGAAATCGCTGTTTGAGACCTCGGGTGTGTTTGGGTGCGTTTGTTTGTATGTTTGGGTGTGTTTGGGTGTGTTTTTTTGTATGTTTAGGTGTGTTTGGATGTGTTTGGATGTGTTTGGATGTGTTTGGGTGTGTTTGTTTGTATGTTCGGGTGTGTTTGGGTGTGTTTGTTTGTATGTTTGGGTGTGTTTGGGTGTGTTTGTTTGTATGTTTGGGTGTATTTGGGTGTGTTTGTTTGTATGTTTGGGTGTGTTTGTTTGTATGTTCGGGTGTGTTTGTTTGTATGTGTGGGTGTTTTGGGTGTGCTTATGTGTGTTTAAATGAGTGTCTAGGTGGGTTTGAAGGTGTCTTTGGGTGTGTTTTAATATATGTTCAATGTTAGCTGTGGTTTTTGTTATATATATATATATATATATATATATATATATATATATACACATATATAATGAATAAATGAAAAACTAATGATATTAAAGATTATTGTATATTAATATATACTAATGAATATCATAATCTGATCATAAATGTAATAATAATAATAATAATAATAATAATAATAATTTTTATATTATGATAAAAAATTTGTTATAAACAACAACAACAACAAAAATTAATCATTCGACTGTGACGTCACACCAGGCACATCTCACGTGACCTTTGTTTGATTATCTTTGGCGCCTTTTTACTATTCATCGTCTTCCACTCGCGATCAGTGATGTGCTTGTTGCTTCTTTGAACGTTTTTTGAATTATTTTGTTTTTAATTTCAAATTGTTTTGTTTTTAATTTTAAATTGTTTAATTTTAATTTTAAATTGTTTTAATTTTAATTTTAAATTGTTTTAATTTTAATTTTAAATTGTTTTAATTTTAATTTTAAATTGTTTTAATTTTCATTTTAATCTATTTAATTTGTAACGTTCAACGTTTCACGTTTCGAAATACTTTTACTTTTAAACCACTCACTTTCAGAATATATTTATTAAATTTTAAAATAAAATCATTTTATTCAGATAATATTTACAATTTTAAAGTACTGTCCTCAATAACTTATTTATTTAAATATATTTAAATGTTTAAATATATTTAAACATTTAAATATATTTAAATAATAATCAATTAAATTTAATAATTTAATCGATTTTAATATTTTAAATTAATTTTAATATTTTTTTAATTAATTTTAATTTTTTTTTTAAATATTTTAACATTATTTTTAATATTTTTTAATTAATTTTAATATTTTTTAAATTATTTTTAATTTTTTTAAAATTATTTTTAATATTTTTAATTAATTTTATTATTTCAAATCAATTTCCATTTACCTTGCAATACTCTCAAGTCAAATTTTTTTTCTCAACTTTTTTTGGTCAATTTTTTTTTCTTTTTTTTTTCATTTTTTTTAAATTTTCATTTTCATTTTTTTATTTGTGAGATCACTTTGTGAGTTTTTCTATTCTTTTTTATTTATTAACATGTGTTATTTTTTTTCTTTTTTTAAATAATATTTTCAGTTAAGCGCCTCTGAGGCAACCTAGTTTGCGCACTGTGCGCTATAACAACTTGTACATCCGTTCATTTTTTTTATTTTTCATTTTTTTATTTTTTTAAATTAACTTATTTACTTCTTTTTCACATCAAAAAATTTTTTTTCATAAAAATTTTTATTCACATAATTTTTTTATATATAATTTTTTTTAAATTTTTTTATTTAATTTTTTTTTTAATTTATTTATTTAATTTTTTTTCATTTTTTATATTTAATTTTTTTTTTCGTTTGAGTTTTTCTCATTTTTCCATATACACCCTGCTTCGTGCAAATCCGTTTTGTTCAATTTCAATCTCAGAACTTATTTGCATTGATCAATTCATTAATCAATTCATTAATCAATTCATTAATCAATTCATTAATCAATTCATTAATCAATTCATTAATCAACCCATTAATCAATTTATTAGTCAATCCATTAATCAATTCATTAATCACTTCATTAATCAACCCATTAATCAATTTATTAATCAATTCATTAATCAATTCATTAATCAATTCATTAATCAATTCATTAATCAATTCATTAATAAATTCATTAATCAATTCATTAATCAATTCATTAATCACTCAATTAATTCATTTATTTTTCCATTCTTTCAACCCATTAATTAACTTTCCAATCAAATAATTCTAATTAATCTTTTTTCTATTTATATGTTATTTTATTTAGTTTTTTTATTGAAAATCAATTTCAGCATAGTGCATTATCAAAACTTCCTTCATCCTCTTTCTCATCATCATCATCTTCTTCTTCTTCCTCATCTTCTTCCTCATCATCATCATCTTCTTCCTCATCTTCTTCCTCATCATCATCATAATTATAACAATTATCATCACTTCCTTATCATTATCATTATCATTCACCTCAACTCGATTCCTGGTACATATTAACATGGCTTGAAGGTCTTAAGTTTGATCTTTGGTTGTAATTTTGTTAGTTCTGGGGTGTTGTTGTTGTTGTTGTTGTTTGACTTTTATATCAATGTTGCATATTAATTGAACACTTTTTTCAACATTGTTCAAATTTTCGACATTTTCGACTGAATTTCACAACTTCATAAACATCTTGAAATGCGTAACCACACATGCACACAAACACACACACACATACACACACACACACACACACACACACACACACACACACACACACACACACACACACACACACACACACACACACACACACACACACACACACACACACACACATACACACACACATACACACACACACACACACACACACACACACACACACACACACACACATACACACACACACACACACACACACACACACACATAAAAACACATGCACACACACATACAAATAGCATCAGAAGAATATTAAAACACACAACAAAAATACATACAAATCCCACAAAGAAATAAAACATACACACACAAACATACACACAAAAACAAACACACAAACGAACAAACACACACAGACATACACACGAAGACAAACACACACAGACATACACACGAAGACAAACACACACAGACATACACACGAAGACAAACACAAACGAAAAAACAAATACACACAGACATACACACGAAGACAAACACACAACCGAACAAACAAACATACAAACGCATAAACGTCCTCAAGTGCTGATGTTACTTATATAGCGCTCACTATTTTAAATTATTTTGGGTCTTTCTTAACACCCAATCCGTTACGTCATCACCTGCTTATAATTTTCTATCATAATTGTTATCATAGTGTTTATCACAATTGTTTTTATTGTTTTTATTTATTATAAGGGTTATTATAATTGTTATTATTGTTATTATGTTTGTTATTTTAGTTGTTATCAAAATTGTTATAATTGTTATGGTTGTTATTATTATTGTTCTTATCAATGATATTATTATTTTTATTATCAATGATATTATTGTTTTTATTATTGTTATTATCAATGATATTATTGTTATTATCAATGATATTATTATTGTTATTATTATTGTTATTATGGTTGTTTTCATTGTTATTAGACTTGTTATTGTTATTATAATTGTTATTTTTGTTTCTTCATGGTTCTAATTGTTTTTATGATTTTTATTATTGTTGTTTTTATTGTTATTATAATTTTTTATATGGTTTTTTTAATTGTTTTATAGTTTTTATTGTTATTATTATTGTTATTATTATTGTAACAATCGCCACCACCATCATGTTTGCACCTTGAACGTTCTGAAATAAATTGTCCCTTGACTTCCCTGTTGTTGTTACTGTTGTGTTTTTACTGTTGTTACTGTTGTTGCTGTTGTTGTTGTTGTTGCTGTTGTTGTTGTTGTTGTTACTTCTGCTGTTGTTGTTGCTGTTGTGTTTTTGTTGTTGCTGTTGTGTTGTTACTGTTGCTGTTGTTACTGTTGTTGTTGTTGCTGTTGTTGTTTTCGTTGTTGTGGTGTTGTTGTTCTTGATATTATTATTGTTGTTGCTGTTGTTGTTGTTGTTCTTGTTATTATTATTGTTGTTGTTGTTGCTTATTCAATTCTTTCAAAATTATCTGTAATCATTGGTTGTCCAAATAATTGTAACTTCAGTATGAAAAATCAATAATAATAAGAATACTTTTTTTGTTATTATTTTTATTTTTATTATTATTATTACTATTATTATTATTATTATTATTATTATTTTTATTTATTATTATTTTTATTTTTATTTTTATTTATTATTATTATTATTATTATTATTATTATTACTATTATTTCTATGATCACTTATTATAATTATTTTATTATATTTATTATTGTTTTATTTATATTATTATTATTATTATTATTGTTATCATTATTATTAATAATAATAATAATAATAATATTATTATTATTATTATTTATATTATTATCATTGTTATCATTGTTATCATCATTTTTATTAAGTTGTCATTTCGACGTTTCCTGTGTGATTGATCTTCGTTAAGTCATTTTTTATTTTTATTATTTTTCATTATTTTTCATTTCTATAATTATTATTTTTGATTTTATTATTTTTATTATTATTACTTTTTTCCATCTCTATTATTATTATTAGTAGTAGTAGTAATATTATTATTATTATTATTATTATTATTATTGTTATTATTGTTGTTTATGTTTCTTTTTTTTTCTTTCATTATTTTCATTATTATTTTCATTTCCATTTTTATTATTGTTTTTATTTTTATTTTTATTATTGTTTTCATTTCCATTTTTATTATTGTTTTTATTTTTATTTTTATTATTGTTTTTATTTCCATTTTTATTATTGTTTTTATTTTTATTTATTCTTCCATCGTTCCTTCAAATAGACTTCACTGTGTCTTCGGTTTCTTGAAGAAGTCGAATTTGTGGATGGATGGATGGATGGATGAATAGATGGATGGATGGATAAATGGATGGGTGGATAGATGGATTGATGGGTGGATAGATGGATAGCTGGATAGATAGATAGATGGATAGATGGATGGGTGGATGAATGAATGGATGGATGGATGGATGGATAGATGGATGGATGGATGGATGGATAGATGAATGGATGGATGAATGGCTGGACGGATGGATGGATGCAGTACAATAGAGTACAAACACGATCATTGTCACAGCAGCATCAACCACTCACAGTTTCAACTTCATCCCATATCAAAGTTATTGGTTAGATAATGGATTTGATTCAAATTAATTAATTAATTAATTAATTAGTTTTATCAGAATTAATCGGATTGGTTCCACTTGCTAGTTATTTAATTATATAATTAATTAACCAATTATTTTTTTGGATTCATTGCCACGTGACTCAGAGAGGAGGTGAGGAGGGGGATGGTGGTGGTGGTTCTTCGATAGTTTAAATTTGAGCAGAGAAATAATTTATTTATTTTAACAATAACATCAACAATAACAACAACATCAACAATAACAACAACAATAACATCAACAATAACAACAACATCAACAATAACA
>OX387262.1:4390520-4393020 GCA_947562095.1 Branchellion lobata | reverse complement strand
CCTTCCTCACTCTCTCCCCTTCCTCACTCTCTCTCCCTCCTCACTCTCTCTCCTTCCTCACTCTCTCTCCTTCATCACTCTCCTCCTTCCATCCTTTTTTACGAACCATTTAAACTAAAATTAAGATTAAAAAATTATATAAAAAATAATTATAATTATTATTAATATTAATATTATTAATATTATTCGGGTGCTAACTTTATTATTTGGTTATAAATAAGTTACTCAGATACTGAATGTACTAAACGCTAATGAACATATTAAGTAGTAATAAAATGAATTACTGAGTAATAAAATGAATTACTGAGTAATAAAACGAATTAATTAGTAATAAAATGAATTACTGAGTAATAAAACGAATTAATTAGTAATAAAATGAATTAATTAGTAATAAAATAATTTAATAGTTGAGAATTTATTGGTGTTTTCTTTAAATAAATCCTGTCATGCAAGCTGTAGTGGGTTAGTGGAGTCTTAATGACCAATAGAGTGGCATTTTTGAAGTTATTTTGCGCTATAAACATGTTTAAAGAATGGTGCAGTGTTGTCTGGTGTGGAATAATGTAGTGTGGTGTGGTGGAGTGTGGTGTGGTGGAGTGTGGTGTGGTGGTGTGGTGGAGTGGTGGAGTGTGGTGTGGTGGAGTGGTGGAGTGTGGTGTGGTGGAGTGGTGGAGTGTGGTGTGGTGGTGTGTGGTATGGTGGTGTGGTGGAGTGTGGTGTGGTGGTGTGGTGGAGTGGTGGAGTGTGGTGTGGTGGAGTGGTGGAGTGTGGTGTGGTGGTGTGTGGTATGGTGGTGTGGTGGAGTGTGGTGTGGAATAATGTAGTGTGGTGTGGTGGAGTGTGGTGTGGTGGAGTGTGGTGTGGTGTGGTGGTGTGGTGGAGTGTGGTGTGGTGTGGTGGTGTGGTGGTGTGGTGGAGTGTGGTGTGGTGTGGTGTGGTGGAGTGTGGTGTGGTGTGGTGGTGTGGTGGAGTGTGGTGTGGTGTGGTGGTGTGGTGGAGTGTGGTGTGGAATAATGTAGTGTGGTGTGGTGGTGTGTGGTATGGTGGTGTGGTGGAGTGTGGTGTGGAATAATGTAGTGTGGTGTGGTGGAGTGTGGTGTGGTGTGGTGTGGTGGAGTGTGGTGTGGTGTGGTGGTGTGGTGGAGTGTGGTGTGGTGTGGTGGTGTGGTGGAGTGGTGGAGTGTGGTGTGGTGTAGTGTGGTGTGGTGGAGTGTGGTGTGGTGGAGTGTGGTGTGGTGTGGTGGTGTGGTGGTGTGGTGGAGTGGTGGAGTGTGGTGTGGTGTAGTGTGGTGTGGTGGTGTGGTGTGGTGGAGTGTGGTGTGGTGTGGTGGTGTGTGGTGTGGTGGTGTGTGGTGTGGTGGTGTGGTGGAGTGGTGGAGTGTGGTGTGGTGTAGTGTGGTGTGGTGGTGTGGTGTGGTGGAGTGTGGTGTGGTGTGGTGGTGTGTGGTGTGGTGGTGTGTGGTGTGGTGGTGTGGTGGAGTGTGGTGTGGAATAATGTAGTGTGGTGTGGTGTGGTGTGGTGTGGTGGAGTGTGGTGTGGTGGAGTGTGGTGTGGTGTGGTGGTGTGGTGGTGTGGTGGAGTGGTGGAGTGTGGTGTGGTGGTGTGTGGTGTGGTGGTGTGGTGGAGTGTGGTGTGGTGGAGTGTGGTGTGGTGTGGTGGTGTGGTGGAGTGTGGTGTGGTGTGGTGGTGTGGTGGTGTGGTGGAGTGTGGTGTGGTGTGGTGTGGTGGAGTGTGGTGTGGTGTGGTGGTGTGGTGGAGTGTGGTGTGGTGTGGTGGTGTGGTGGAGTGTGGTGTGGAATAATGTAGTGTGGTGTGGTGGTGTGTGGTATGGTGGTGTGGTGGAGTGTGGTGTGGAATAATGTAGTGTGGTGTGGTGGAGTGTGGTGTGGTGTGGTGTGGTGGAGTGTGGTGTGGTGTGGTGGTGTGGTGGAGTGTGGTGTGGTGTGGTGGTGTGGTGGAGTGGTGGAGTGTGGTGTGGTGTAGTGTGGTGTGGTGGAGTGTGGTGTGGTGGAGTGTGGTGTGGTGTGGTGGTGTGGTGGTGTGGTGGAGTGGTGGAGTGTGGTGTGGTGTAGTGTGGTGTGGTGGTGTGGTGTGGTGGAGTGTGGTGTGGTGTGGTGGTGTGTGGTGTGGTGGTGTGTGGTGTGGTGGTGTGGTGGAGTGGTGGAGTGTGGTGTGGTGTAGTGTGGTGTGGTGGTGTGGTGTGGTGGAGTGTGGTGTGGTGTGGTGGTGTGTGGTGTGGTGGTGTGTGGTGTGGTGGTGTGGTGGAGTGTGGTGTGGAATAATGTAGTGTGGTGTGGTGTGGTGTGGTGTGGTGGAGTGTGGTGTGGTGGAGTGTGGTGTGGTGTGGTGGTGTGGTGGTGTGGTGGAGTGGTGGAGTGTGGTGTGGTGGTGTGTGGTGTGGTGTGGTGTGGTGGTGTGGTGGAGTGTGGTGTGGAATAATGTAGTGTGGTGTGGTGTGGTGTGGTGTGGTGGAGTGTGGTGTGGTGTGGTGGAGTGTGG
>OX387262.1:4348020-4360520 GCA_947562095.1 Branchellion lobata | reverse complement strand
CACCCTCTCTTTAAATGTTATTCCACCATAATTATAAACTCTTCAATTATTATTCCCATTTTTATTATTCTCATTTTTCTATTTACTATTTCTATAATTATTGTTTTTTTATATTATTGTTTTTTTATATTATTATTTTTATAATTATTATTATTTATAATTATTATTTTTATAATTTTTATTTTTTTAAATTATTATTTTCTATAATAATTATTTTTTTATAATCATTTTTTATAAATATTATTATTTTTATTTATTTATTATAATTATTATTTATTATTATTATTATTTTTCTATAATTATTATTTTGTATAATTGCGTCATAGTTATATCATGTTTATTTCTCCTTCTTGTTTCTTTTTTTCATAATCAATTGAATTTTTCTTGAATATCAAGAATTTTTTTTCAATTTTTTTATTTTTTTCAATTTTTGATTAATTATAATAATTATTATGTTTTAATTATAATTATTTTTTAATTGATAATTATAATCATAATTATTTCCTTAATTGTCAATTATAATCATAATTATTTTTTTAATTGATAAAAATCTGTTATCAGCCGTTTGAACTCTTCACAACTTCAATTCTTCAAAATCACATTTCACAAGGTTTGAAAATGGTTACAACAACTAACAACTTTGTCACAACATCAACAACAACAACAACAACAACAACAAAAACAACAACAATAAGTAACAACAACAACAATAAGTAACAGCAACAACAATAACAACAATAAGTAACCACAAAAACAATTAACAACAACTAACAACTCTGTAACAATAAAAAAAAAACAACAACAACAACAACTCTATGTAACAACAATAACAACAACTAACAACTTTGTAACAACAACAACAACAACAACATCAACAACAAGTAACAACAGCAACAAAAACAACTAACAACATTATGTAACAACAACAGCAACAACTAACAACAATAAGTAACAGTAACAGCAACAAACAAGAATATGTTACAAAAACAACAACAAACAAGATTATGTTACAACAACAACAACAACAAACAAGATTATGTTACACTAGCAACAAACAACAATGTGTAACTAACATTATGGTACAACTAACAACAACAATATGTTATATTACTCAACCAAATCATGGAACAACAACTTCCAACAAAAACTCACAACATCAACACACAAAAACAACAACACACAAAAACAACAACACACAAAAACAACAACACACAAAAACAACAACACACAAAAACAACAACACACGACAACAACAACACACGACGCCAACACACAACGTCAACACACGTCAATACCTACAACACACAATAACAACAACACCAACACCAACACTCAACAACACCAACACACAACAACACCAACACACAACATCAACAACAAACAACACACAACAACAACAAACAACAAAAACATTGAGTAAAAGCAACAAAGAACAAATAACAAATATAAAGTTTCGCAAAATAGATTTAACTTCTCAAAATAATTCTCTCATTTTCTCGTAGGAACAGCACATCACTACTTGTACATTGTAACTATGGCGACAAAGACAGACGTGTGAAGATCAGACCATTATGGTGACAGGGTAACTCACTAGTACGATGACTCATCCTCTTCTTCTTCCTCCTCCTCTTTTTCTTCTTCTTCCTCCTCCTCTTTTTCCCTTCTTCATCCTCTTCTTCCTCTTCCTCTTCCTCATCCTCTTCTTCTTCTTCTTCTTCATCTTCTTCTTCTTTTTCCTCATCCCCTTCTTCCTCTTCTTCATCCTTTTTCTTTTCCCCTTTTTCTTCTCCTTTTTTCCTCTTCCTCTTTTTCCTCTTCCTCTTCTTCTTCTTCCTCCTTCTCCTCTCCTTCTTCCGCTTGATTTCTTGGTTCCACCATTTCGCCCCGACGTTTGGTTTTTATTTTAAATTTGTTTTGGTCCTTTCACTTCATTTGCAGTCTTCCTCCCCTTCCCCTCTTTCCTCCTCCTCCTCTTTCTCCTCCTCCTCCTCCTCCTCCTCCTCCTCCTCCTCCTCCTCCTCCTCCTCCTCCTCCTCCTCCTTCTCCTTCTCCTCCTCTTTCTTCTCCTCCTTCTCCTCCTCCTCCTTATTTTGCTGATCATCAGTGTTTGTGGAATAAAGAGCCCAAATTCACCCTCCGACAAAAAGCCATTCACTATAATGAATTCATCAAATTAGTAATTATCTTATAATTAATTAATTAAGTTTTTAATTAACTTTCTATTTGTTTATTGTTTCTAATTAACTTTTACCTTATTTAACGAGTTTCCAATTAACTTACTGGATCTTTTTAATTAATTAAAACTCTATTTAATTAAAATTCAAATTAAACCTTATTTTAAATTAAATTAAATTAATATTTTTAAATAGGGTCTTTAAGTAATTAAACAGAGTTTCTGAATAATTAACCTTAATTAAATCAACTAATAGGATAATAACTTAAATTATGGAACATTTTTTTTATTAATTAAACAATTAATTAAAAAATCAATTAAAATTGATTAAAATTAATTAATTCACTTAATGAATTTATGGAATTTTTTATATTAATCAGCAGATTCACTAGATTCCGATGGATTGAGTTACTGTCATTGAAGCGAAATCATAAACCAGTTGACGTCAACAGAGACCTTTATTGTGGCCTCGAAACTCTACGGGGTTGATGCCACTATAATAATATTCGTGTTTGTATTGTATTGTTTTGTTTTTATTATTTATTATTATTTATTAATTAATATTTTCTAATTAAATCAATTAAATAATCACCTGGAACATTAGATTAACTTAATTAACTGAGAAAACCACATTAATTAATTAGATGAGCCATTAAATTCTTCGTACATTTAAGTGTTATCAAGGTGAGATTCTATTTTAGTACTTCAATGGAGATTTCGACAGATTTATTGGCAGATGAATGTGTATATACAAGTGGATGGCTGACAAACAACAACAACAACAACAGCGACAATAACAACAACAATAGCGACAACAAAAACAACAACAATAGCGACAACAAAAACAACAACAACAACAATAGCAACAGAAACACCTTGATACTAAGAACAAGTAACATGAGCACAGTAACAATAACAACACTAACAACTGCAACATGAACTTGCCAACATAAAAACACTCAAAACAACAACATACCAACAAAAACAACAACATACCAACAAAAACAACAACATACCAACAAAAACAACAACATACCAACAAAAACAACAACATACCAACAAAAACAACAACATATTCCTTCACCCCTTCCCTCTCGTCACAATAAACAAACATACAAACATAAAAAAAACAAACAAAACAATAACAAAAACATAAAATCGGTCTTCACGGATTTCCATTTTTGATCAAATGATGATGATGATGAATATTATTATTATTATTATTATTACTTCTATCGCTATTGTTATTACTATTATCATTTTTTTAAATTATTATTGTTATTAATATTACAATTACTATTTACGTTATTACTATCATTATTATTTCTATAATTATTATTGTTATTATTATTATTATTTTATTACTACAACTAGGTCATAGCAACTTGATCAGATAGATATTTGGCGGTGACGTCACGGATGACACATTAGACCGGTTTTATGAGGTTTTTTTTTCCATCAAAGGGACCTGTTGGAGAGTGGAGTAATAATAATAATAATAATAATAATAATAATAATAATATTATTATTATTATTATTAATAATAATAATAATAATAATAATAATGATAATAATAATATTAATAAAATTAATAATTGAAAAAAAAAATTTGAAAAAATAAAAATAAAAATGAAGAAAACGACAACAAAGACAGACTGAAGAGGGAGATGGAGAGGCGGATGAAGAGGGGGAGGAGGAAGAGCCAGAGGGGGATGAGGAGGGAGTAGAAGGGGAGGTGGAAGGACTGGAGTCGGAGGCAGACAAGCACCTGAAAGATAATCTTCATGCAACACAAGTAGAACTGGAAAAGCTGCATGGAGGGGAAGGGGTTTGGGGGGTTTGAGGGGTTTTGGAGTGTTTTTGGGGTGTTTTGAGGGGTTTTGGAGTGTTTTTGGGGTGTTTTGAGGGGTTTTGGAGTGTTTTTGGGGTGTTTTGAGGGGTTTTGAGGGTAATGGTGGTCTGAGGCTTTTTTTGGGGTTTTTGGTGGTTTTGAAGTTTTGTGGGTGAAGGTGGTTTGGAGAGAATGGGTGGTGATGGTGGTTTGGAAAAGGTGGGTGAGTAGTGATGGTGGTTTGGAAAAGGTGGGTGAGTAGTGATGGTGGTTTGGAAAAGGTGGGTGAGTAGTGATGGTGGTTTGGAAAAGGTGGGTGAGTAGTGATGGTGGTTTGGAAAAGGTGGGTCGTGATGGTGGTTTAGAAAAGGTAGGTGGGTGGTGATGGTGGTTTGGAGGAGTAATTTTTGATGATGGATTTGGGGGAAGTTGTGGTCTTTTGGTGAAGGTTTGTGGGTTGTGAAAATCAAAAAAAAAATTTTAATAAAATAATAAAAACAAGATTCGCAAAAGAAAATTCTGACCAGTTCTAGAACTTGCTTCTTTCGGACGTTGTAGGTGGAGGCGGAACGTTTTTGAGCGATTTTTTTTATGAGGATGACGACGAGGTAGCAGACGAGAAAGCAGTCGATGACGAAAAGAGGAATGTGCACACTGAACCAACTCCAAGAAATCTTCTCGTCCAGTCGAAGACTCAAGAAAATGACGTAAATGAAAAAAACCGTCCATACCGTCAGAATCATAAAATTCATGTTTTCACGGCTGAACCTTGTATGTTTTATTTTAGTTGCTCAGGTATTTGTATTGACATATTTTTGGGTTTCGAATTGTTTTCATTAGTAACAGAGCACTGTGAACAAGTATGTATTAAGCACTGTGAAAAAATTGAAATAAATTTTAATTTTATAAATAGATTTAAGCAAGTTGAACGCAAATTTTAAACAACATAATTTCTACGAACGCACAGCCGATAAGAACTTTTTAATCATTCATAAGTTTCTTTTTAAATGCAAAAGGTGGATTTTCGTAAAAATGTTTCACTAAAACCCAGTCAATTTTTCATGCTGAATTTTTATTAGTTGAAACACCGAAGTAAATTTTTTTTAGCGTCTTCTTTCATCATCATTTGGTTTCGAAAAATTATTTTTATTCAAGTTTAAATGATTACTTGTTTTGAAGTTTAAATTTTTTCCAAAATCTTTTTATTTTTTCGTCTGAAAGACACTTTATTCTGATCGCTTTCTTACAAGTCACGGGCAGAAGCGCTTGAGTAGAAATACGACTTATTAGATTCGTCAGCGAACGAAAGTTTATAGTACTCGAGTTGAATAATTTTAGTATTAAATTGTACTTAAGTCAATTAAATAACTTAGTCTCAATCTAATCTAAAAATAGCGCTGATTACACACTGTTCAAAAGCGCTCTGCTACGAACTGTTCAAACAAAAAAGTTTTGAGGCCTTTACGAAATGAAAGCAGAGAAGTGGCAGAGATAAGATTGAGAAGAGAATTATTAACAAATTTATTTTTGAATTTTTTTGAATTTTTCTAAAAACAAAAAAATCTTTTTTTAAAAACCCTTCAGAACTTTCATAAATAATTTTGAGATTTGTGGAAATACAAAAAACTGAAAAATTTTTTTAAAACAAGATATTAAACTCAATATTAAGTGAAAAAATTTCATTACATGTATTTGAATTAATTAATTAATTAATATTTCCATATTACACTTCAATTATTTCATATAATGACAATTTTATTTTTATTCTATAATACAATAATAATAACAAATACAGTACATTACAATACAATACAATACAATACAATACAATAAAATACAATACAAACACGAATATTATTATAGTGGCATTAACCCCATAGAGTTTCGAGGCCACAATAATATAGATTAATTAGATTATATTATAAACAAATCATATTGTATTATAAGCAAATCATATTATATTATAAACAAATCATATTGTATTATAAACAAATCATATTGTATTATAAACAAATCATATTATATTATAAACAAATCATATTATATTATAAAAAAATCATATTGTATTATAAACAAATCATATTGTATTATAAACAAATCATATTATATTATAATTAACTTATATTTATATTATTATTAAATTATATTATATTATAATTAACTTATATTTAATTTATTATTAAATTATATTATATTATAATTAACTTATATTTATATTATTATTAAATTAAATTATATTATAATTAACTTATATTTATATTATTATTAAATTATATTATATTATAATTAACTTATATTTATATTACTATAAATACATTTTAATATGTTTCATAAGTTCAAATGCCATCCTAGGTAGATAAGTGCGATACAGCAGAAGTGCATAAAGTTGAAATGTAACGTGGAGGAAGCTTGACATGAAACTACATAAAAACTTATTTAAATTTAAACGAATTAACTGACATAAAAACCAAGTTATTAATTAAAAAATTAATAAAAGTAAACATATTAATTATTATTAATTAGCTTAAATTAAAATTATTATTATTAAAAATACATTTATGAGGATATGAACGTTGAAGGAATTGATCTGAGTCACAGTGATTCCAATTAGGCACACTAATGAGCGAATAAAGGTAATTGAAAAATACAATTTACGGTAATTAGGAAATAATTTACAATAATTAAAAATACAATTTACGGTAATTAGGACATAATTTACAATAATTGAAAACACAATTTACGGTATTTATAATATAGGTTACAATGATAAAAATATAAAAATAACACTAATTAAAATATACGTTACGCTAACTAGAATATATAAGTTACGAAAATCAGCTTGTAAAGTTACGGACATTAGCTTGTAAAGTTACAGATATTAGCTTGTAAAGTTACAGATATTAGCTTGCAAAGTTACAGATATTAGCTTGTAAAGTTACAGACATTAGCTTGTAAAGTTACGGATATTAGCTTGTAAAGTTACAGTAAGTAGGTTGTGAAGTTACAGATATTAGCTTGTAAAGTTACAGATATTAGCTTGTAAAGTTACAGATATTAGCTTGTAAAGTTACAGATATTAGCTTGTAAAGTTACAGATATTAGCTTGTAAAGTTACAGATATTAGCTTGTAAAGTTACAGATATTAGCTTGTAAAGTTACAGATATTAGCTTGTAAAGTTACAGATATTAGCTTGTAAAGTTACAGATATTAGCTTGTAAAGTTACAGTAAAAACACATTAGCTCAACAGCGTCAAAAAAATCATGTTTACCAATGACCAAAATTCCACTAACAACATGCATCGAACGCTCTAACAAACTTGACCTAAAAAAATGTTGACACAGATTTACAATAAAACCTTCTCGACTTTAAGTAAATTTATAAGATTTTTAACAGATTTTGTGTTTATAAGATTGTTAACAAACTTTAAAAATAACATTGTTACCTAGAGATGAAGCTTGAAAGTTACCTACGTTCGTGCTCTGGTATAAGGTGATTACCTCGTTTAAGCTACAAATGTTACTGAATGACCCCTTGTTTGAATTAAAAACATTTTTTTTGATAAAATAAATTTTTTTATGTTACTAAGTGAAACCTCAATCAAAATCAAACATTAAATGTCACCAGAATATTGAATAAACTTTGAAATCAACTGAAAAACGCTAGCGAGAAAAGACGATAACCCGCCATATTCACAAGAGCAGAGAATTTAAAAACACCCCGAAAATGCAGACAACTCAATGCTGTTTAAAAGTGAATCTTGAAGACACTTAAATTCAAAAAATCAGAAGTTGAAAATTTTTCACTAATATTTTAATTAAATTTTTATTTAATTATTTTTATAAAATATTTTTTGATTAAAAATTTTTTTTACATAGACACAGGGACGTTGCTTTTGTCCTTTGAACTTTCCCAATAAATATAGAGTCAGGGCTGAATATTTTGGGATTTTTAATGGCTCACTTTTGTTAATCATTTGAAACCTACCTTTTAAATGTTGAAATGTTGAAATGTTGAAATGTTGAAATGTTGAAATGTTAAAATGTTGAAATGTTAAAATGTTGAAATGTTGAAATGTTGAAATTTTTAAAATGTTGAAATGTTGAAATAATAAAATGTTGAAATGTTGAAATGTTGAAATGTTGAAATTTTGAAATTTCAAAATGTTGAAACAATCCAACGCTGAAAAGCCACACCTCACAACAAAAGCCAACAAAACATGAATATGAAGATTACACAGATGCTGCACTGCTCAACAAATTTATAATTAATAACTTTGCGCTGAACTTTTTATGTTTTGAACAAAAACATCAAAACAATGCGTTACTCAACAATGTTCTAATTTAAAAATTCGCGCTACAAAATTATTCTTAATTAAAAATTCGCGCTACAAAATTATTCTTAATTAAGAATTCGCGCTACAAAATTATTCTAAATTAAAAATTCGCGCTACAAATTGAAAATTACAGTTCTGCGTCACAAAGTTGTTACTAAAAGTACGGCGTTAGACTAAAAACAATAATTAAAAGACGCGCTATAGTATGAAAAATACAATTAAAAAATGCGCTACAAAAATTATAATCCTTCAAGTTCTGCGCTATACACAACCCTCCCAGAAGAGCAGACGACAATTTTTGTGGGTTTGTGTCAATAATACTGTAAAAAAATCTTCCCTTAAACCTTTGTTTTTATTATTATTTATATTTAGCTGTTGCTATATTTAGCTGTTACTATATTTAGCTGTTAATATATTTAGCTGTTACTATATTTAGCTGTTACTATATTTAGCTGTTACTATATTTAGCTGTTACTATATTTAGCTGTTACTATATTTAGCTGTTACTATATTAAGCTGTTACTATATTAAGCTGTTACTATATTTAGCTGTTTTTATTTCCAGTTGTAAAACTTCAGAGAATCTGATTGGTCACAGGAAGGGAGGACTATATTTAGGTAACCTTGAACTTCTGACCGTGAATGAGTCATCTTTCCGGAAGGGATTGGAGAACAGGTTGGGGGTGGTGGAAGGTTGGGGTTGTTGTTGTTGTTGTTGGTGGAGGTGGTGATGGTGAAGTTGGTGTTGTTGGTGTTGTTGGTGCTGTTGTTGTTGTTGTAGTTGTTGTTGTTGTAGTAGTTGTTGTTGTTGTAGTAGTAGTAGTAGTTGTTGTTGTTGTTGTTTTTGTTGTTGTTGTTGTTGTTGTTGTTGTTGTTGTTGTTGTTGTTTTTCTTCTTTCGTCGGTAGAGGGCAATTTTCATAAACGCTGACTTGGGAGTTTGTGTTGCGTTTGTTGGAGGGAAGTTTGGGAGGGAGGAGTGACGAATGGAAAGGAAGAAGATCATAAATATGAGATGATGATGACGTTGGTCGTTGTTGTTGTGGTTGTGGCTGTAGTGTCGAATTTTGTTGTTGTTGTTGTTGTTGTTGTTGTGTTAAGTGTTGTAAACTTGGTGTTATTGTTGTTAATGTTTTTGTTGTTGATTTTGTTGAGGATGTAGTTGTTGGTGATAATTGTTGCCGGGTGGGTGATAGTTGGGGAGTGGGTGTAGTTAAAGAGGGCATTTTGAGGGGGATGGGGGTGAGGGTGTACAAACACCTTTCAGCCACTTCCGGTACAAAGTAAGGCTTCTTATTGACCGAAGGACTGTGACTTAAATTCCTATTGGCTGTGAGACTGTGACCTAGAAACTCTTTGGGGGAAGGGGTGTGGGGAGATTGACCTAAATAATCCCCAATAGGGGTGAGAGATCTTTTAACCCACAAATCAGAACTTTTTCCTTTGCCTGATGACCTACTTTTGTGGTGAAACTTTGCACCTTTTCCGGTGGGTGACTTTGTCACGTGGGAAGACGGGGGCGGAGACTTGGGAACGGGACTGGTTCTGATTGGTTGATGACGTTTTTGTGACGTCATGACTTCAGCAGTTTCCTGCTTCGAAGGAGGAAGAGGAGGAGACCTGAGTACCGTTTCAATTTCAAAAAACCTTTCTTCTTCTTCTTCCTCTTCCTCCTCTTCTTCCTTTTCTGCATTTTTTTCCGCATTACCACGTGACTTACCCTCTCTTTTTCCGCTATATCCTCTTCTATGCGTATCTCTATCTTCCCTCTCAAAGCCTCCCTCAAATCTTCCCCCAAACACTTCCCCATGTCTTCTAGCATCACCGCCACCACCGCCACCACCGCCACCACCGCCACCACCGCCACCACCGCCACCACCGCCACCACCACCACCGCCATTGCCACCACCGCCACCGCCACCACCGCCACCACCGCCACCGCCACCACCGCCACCACCACCACTTTCACCATTACTTTCACCATTACTTTTGTGTAGAAGAGGGCTTTCCCTGGGACTGTCCACGTGTATGAAGACTGGGCTGTCATTGTGGTTGTCATACACCACGTTGTTGTTGTCATGGTGATGACGTTGGTGGTGGTCGTCATGGTGGTCGTCATGGTGGTAGTTATGGTGACGGGCGTGGTAGTAATCATGAGCGTGGTAGTGCTGGCCAGATGCATGATGATGAGGAGGAAGATGAGGAGGTGGAAGAGGATATCCACCACCGCCACCACCACCTCCGCCATCGCCACCACCGCCACCACCACCACCACCACCACCACCGCCACCGCCACCAGCATCACGTGGCAAGCTTCCATCGCCACAAGGCGGTGGCTGTGAGTGGTAGGAGAAGCGTCCTAGAGAGGTAATCCTGGAAGGGGCGGTGGGTATGAGTCGTTCGCCCAGCTGCAAAGAGTCCCCAGAGATGCTGCCCAGGTGGTCGAGAAGATTCGATCGACGTTTGGTTGGCCTGCGTCGTTTGACGTCTGCGCTGTGACTCCTCACGGGGTGGTGGTTGGGGTGTTTGGGGGGGGAAAGGTGGTGGTGGGGTGTTTTGGAGGAGGGGGGGTAGTTGGAGGCTCGGGTGGAGTGGGGGTGGGTGGTTCTGCTGTAGGGAGGGTGGGGGGGTGGGTCTTGGGGGTAGTGGGGTGGGGGAGGTCTGGAACCGCCATCAGTGACGTCACCACCACGGAACAACTCTATCTCGTCGCAGTAGCTAGGAACGCGTCGCATGCGGTGGCTGTGAGTGGCTGCGTGTGGCGACGTGTGGTCAAAGCGATCGGCGTGTAGAACAGGCCGAACACGTGGCTCTACTCCGTGTCGTCGCCACCTCCGGCGTCTGTAGCGACACAAGAGGGTGATGATGATGAAGAGGAGGAGGAGGATGAGGCCGATAAGGGTAGATATGAGAATACACAAGAGAGCCTTCTCTGAATTATCTGGGGGGGGGTGAAGAATGAGGGGATGGAGAAGGGATGTGAGGAAATGGGGGAAGAAAGATGGGGGGAATAAGGGGGGTAAAAGGGGGGGGGGGGGGAAGAAGAGATAATGAGTCACTCATGTTTATATATATATATATATATATATATATATATATATATGTTATATATATATATATATATATATATATATATATATATATATATATATATATATATATATATATATATATATATATATATATATATATATATATATATATATATATATATATATATATATATATATATATATATATATATATATATATATATATATATATATATATATATATATATATATATATATATATATATATATATATATATATATATATATATATATATATATATATATATATATATATATATATATATATATATATATATATATATATATATGAGTAAACATTTTGAATGACTTGATTAACTCCTTCGATTGATTGATTAAGTAATGGATTAATTAATTAATTAATTAATTAATTAATTAAGTAATTAATTAATTAATTAAATAAATAAATAAATGACTGAATGAATAATTAATTAATTAATTAATTAATTAATTAATTAATTAATTAGTTAACTGATTGCTCTATTAATTGTGAGATTATCTAATGGAAATTAATTGTCTCAATTATTTGACATCATTTTCTCCAAGTACTCCTATCAACCACCTCAATTATATTATTATATTATTATTAATTAATTATAATTATAATTATGAGAATAAGGCGTTTCCGGTTACGTCTGGTCTTAAGTCTACTCATGAGACGAGATGTGTCTGCGCACTTGAATTGCAAGAAGGATATAATTAAGAATAATAATAATAAAAATAATTTTTAATAAATAAATAAATAAAGGAGTAAATAAAAAAATAAATAAATAAATAAATAAATAAATAAATAAATAAATAAATAAATAAATAAAGAAACAAAGAAAGAAATAAAGAAATAAATAAATAAATAAATAAATAAATAAATAAATAAATAAATAAATAAATAAATAAATAAATAAATAAATAAACAAATAAATAAATAAATAAATAAATAAATAAATAAATAAATAAATAAATAAATAAATAAATAAATAAATAAATAAATAAATAAATAAATAAATAAATAAATAAATAAATAAATAAATAAATAAATAAATAAATAAATAAATAAATAAATAAATAAATAAA
>OX387262.1:4325520-4328020 GCA_947562095.1 Branchellion lobata | reverse complement strand
GGGGAGGGGAGGGGGGGGGAGTAGGGGGTGGGAAGTTGGGAAAAAAGGCGGAAGAAGGGGGGAGGGGTAAATTGAGGAAGACGGGAGAGGTGTTGGGGGTGGGAGATGGAGGGAAGAAGGGGGAATGGAAGAGAGAAATGGATGGTGGTGGAAGAATCAAAAAGAGGATTTTGGATGATCAAAGGATGGAGGGATGGATAATATGATGGATTAGGGTGGGATGAGGTAGGATGGGGTGGGGTAGGGTGGGATAGGGTGGGGTAGGGTAGGATGGGGTGGGGTAGGGTGGGATGGGATGGGGTGGGGTTGGGTGGGGTTGGGTGGGGTGGGGTGGGGAGGGGTGGGGTGGGGTGGGGTTGGATGGGGTGGGGTGGGGTGGGGTGGGGTGGGGTGGGGTGGGGTTGGATGGGGTGGGGTGGGGTTGGATGGGGTGGGGTGGGGTTAGATGGGGTGGGGTGGGGTTGGATGGGGTGGGGTGGGGTTATAAAGGGGTAAATGGGTGGCGGAGAAAAAGGGCGGATGAACGGTGAGTTATCCGCTTGAAAGAACTTCAAGTCACCATGACTATTTATAACCCTCGTTTCTATTTATAACTTTTTTTTTCTATTTATAACCCTTATTTCTATTTTTAACCCTTGTTTCTATTTTTAACCTTTGTTTCTATTTTTAGAAAAAGATCTATATATAAACAGTATAGAATTTTCAATTGTAACTAGTAGCTTTTTCTATTTATAACTCAGCGTTTCCATTTACATCACATAACTTCTTCTATTAATAGCCCATTTTACGTAGTTCACTTTTAATCATTTCTTTTACATAAGTCCACTTTCAACTCATCTCATCCTCTCCAACGTCACAATCTGAAACTGGCTCCTTTTATCCGGCTTGGATGCAACAACCAAGACGAGATCCACAAGGGTATTCCAACTGTATCCCTTTAAATGATGGCTGCTATCCATACTAAGTAACCACTTCCTGAGTATTTTTTCGTTTTATTATTATTATTTTTATTTTTATTATTATTATTATTATTATTATTATTATTATTATTATTATTATTATTGTTATTATTATTATTATTATTATTATTATTATTATTATTATTATTATTATTATTATTATTATTATTATTATTATTATTATTATTATTATTATTATTATTATTATTTAAATTTTTCAAAATATTTTTAATTTTCTTTGTTCTTGTTATTTTTATTATCATTACTGGGTATTGTTGTTGTTTTTATTCCAATTTGTTATTCTTTTTGTTATTGTTATTTCTATTTCTTGATATTTTTATTTTTTTGTTATTTTTATTTATTATTATTTTTATTTTTATTGTTTTGGTTGTTGTTGTTGTTGTTATTATTCTTAGTTGTTATTATTATTGACGTTGTTCCAATGTTTGTTCTTATTGTTGTTATTTTTGTTCAAATTTCAAACTTTTCTCACTGTTACAGAATTCCTAAACAGACTATTGAGTAGAAACAACAATAATAATAATAACAACGGAAATATTATAAATAACAACAACAACAATGATAATAATAATAATACTGATAATAATACTGATAATAATAATAATAATAATAATAATAATAATAATAATAATAATAATAATAATAATAATAATAATAATAATAATAATAATAATAATAATACTGATAATAATAATAATAATAATAATAAAAATAATAATAATAATAATAATAATAATAATAATAATAGTTATAATAAAAAATATATTTTAAAAAAAAATAATAATAATAATAAATAATAATGTTTATAACAAACCAACAATAACAATTTTAACCATGGTAACTGCCAATATTTTTCAATTAATTTCACAAATTGATTAAATTAATTAAATTAACTTTAAAATAATTAATAATTAATTAAAATTAACTTTTTAATTAACTGTAATTTTGAAATCATTTTATTTAATTTACAAGAAGTCGAAAGTAATTTTGAAAATGACTCTAAAGTATAATCATTTTAGCGTCTGCTTGAGAAGCCTGTAAACAACACTAACTCTCATGGACTCGCTCTATATACACGTTGCCGTGTGTGTGTGTGTGTGTGTGTGTGTGTGTGTGTGTGTGTGTGTGTGTGTGTGTGTGTGTGTGTGTGTGTGTGTGTGTGTGTGTGTGTGTGTGTGTGTGTGTGTGTGTGTGTGTGTGTGTGTGTGTGTGTGTGTGTGTGTGTGTGTGTGTCTGTGTGTTTGTGTGCGTGTGTGTTTGTCTGTGTGTTTGTGTGTGTGTGTGTGTGTGTGTGTGTGTGTGTGTGTGTGCGTGTGTGTTTGTCTGTGTGTTTGTGTGTGTGTGTGTGTGTGTGTGTGTGTGTGTGTGTGTGTGTGTGTGTGTGTGTGTGTCTGTGTGTGTCTGTGTGTTTGTGTGCGTGTGTGTTTGTCTGTGTGTTTGTGTGTGTGTGTGTGTGTGTGTGTGTGTGTGTGTGTGTGTGTGTGTGTGTGTGTGTGTGTGTGTGTGTGTGTGTGTGTGTG
>OX387262.1:4315520-4318020 GCA_947562095.1 Branchellion lobata | reverse complement strand
GAATGAATGAATGAATGGATGAATGAATGAATGAGTGGATGATTGAATGAATAAATGAATGAATGAATGAATGAATGAATGAATGAATGAATGAATGAATGAATGAATGAATGAATGAATGAATGAATGAATGAATGAATGAATGAATGAATGAATGAGTGGATGGATGGATGAATGAATAAATTAATGAGTGGATGGATAATTGAATGAATGAATGAATGAATGAATGAATGAATGAATGAATGAATAAATAAACAAATGTAAAAGTTGTTATAGCGCATAGTTCGCAAACCAGGTTACTTCAAAAGTGCTCAAAATCGTGACTGTCAGATTAACAGTGTGATGTTACGTATCTAACCTAATCAAATCAAATCATTCATATAGCGCTTATTCCACACTTTTCGAAATGCATTTTTTGGGTTATTTATTACTTGAATACTATGATGATAATTATGACTTTTATTATTATAGTGAATAATTATTTAATATAATAATTAATATTCATAAGGTACTTTTATAATAAAAATTATTAATGTAACTCTAGTGTAATTCTTATGAATGTAACATAATTATAATAAAAATTATGAACGTAATATAATAATAAATAAATAAATAAATAAATAAATAAATAAATAAATAAATAAATAAATAAATAAATAAATAAATAAATAAATAAATAAATAAATAAATAAATAAATAAATAAATAAATAAATAAATAAATAAATAAATAAATAAATAAATAAATAAATAAATAAATAATAATAATAATAAATATAAATGTAATTATGGTATTATTATTAATAATGAAAAAACCCCATTAAAGTTGGAATCACGTTCACTTTTACAACCGATTCCTCTCACCTTCTTTTTATAGCGCTTCATAAATTGGATTGATTAGTTATTTGTTAATCATCATCCAATCATAAAAAACACAAACAGACAAACAAAAAATACAAAAACAAACAAAAAACATATACAAAACAAACAAACGAACATATATAAAACAAACAAACACATACAAAAAAACAAACACGTACGAACAAAGAACTCATACAAACAAAAAAACACAAACACACATGCATTTTTCGAATATATTGTTTATTATTGTTTCATAAATAATTTGTTTATATTTACTAACCAATAATTATGATCACCTCGTAACCAATCCGAACTGTGTTCATAAATTCCCAATCTTTATCTAATCTCATCTAGATACAACCGATCCGGTTTCATTTTCTTTAATCTAATCTTTTCTTAGTCATACACTTTTTTACAAAATCTCCTTTGAGTTAATCCTATCTCAGTTTGTTAATCTGATCAGGACTTTATCTGGCGCCAAAGTGGTGGTTTATCAATAAACTTTATTGCAAAGTGATAAACACAATTACTTGAATAAGTATTAACTAAGTATTAAATAAGTATTAATTAAGATTTTTTGAACATAAATTTTATTGTTTTTTAATTCGCAAATAAAATTCAAACCCAATGCATTTTGTTCACTAGTTGTTTGAGAAAAGGCAAATGAAAAAATGTAAAATATGTAATCTTGAAAATCATTTTATTATCTAAATTCTGTTAAACTTTGAATTATAATTATAATAAAATTATATTATATTTAAAAAATTCAATTATGGTTCGAAATAAAATTTTCGATTGCTTCTCGTGACTGAAGGTTGTTTGGAAGTTTTATTTTAAGTCGAGTGGTTAAGCGCTCGGCTATTTAAAAATTAAATTGTTTTCGAAAAGTTAAATATAATATGTAATTTCAAGAGCTAATGACACATAGGAAAAAAAATAATATTCATAATGTAGAATTCAAATTAGCTTTTTTTCAAACGAAAATGAGTTTTGAAAAAAATATTAGCATTTTGTTTTTTTTTACAAAAGTCATGGGAATCTAAACTTTCAAACATAATTTTACGATGGAAGCAAATAAGAAAAAAGTTAAACAAACCTACGTGAGTTTTTTTGAATAATTTTTTGAATTTAATTTAATATTTTTTCACACATTTGAAAGGTTGCATACTGTCGATATGTTTAATTCAACATCCAAAATCATAAGTTAAAATGAAGGGTTTAAAAAATAATTAAAGACAAAATATGATTAATTTAAAATAAAAGTTCTATTTCAACATAAGCACATTGGAATTCAACTCAACACACCCACTTGAAAACAAATTCAATTAAATGTGGAATCAGCGCTATACAATGATTTGATTAGATTAGATTAGATTAGATTAAAACATTCACCACAAAAGATTACACTATCATATAATTATTCTATTCATTATTCCTTATTCTACACAACTTTCACAAGCTTGCCGGCCCCGCCCAACCACCCTCTACCACACATCCACCCACCCACCCTCTACCACACATCCACCCACCCACCCTCTACCACACATCCACCCACCCACCCTCTACCACACACCCACTTACTTTTCACCACATACTCATCCACCCTCTACCACATACCCACCTATCTTTACCACAAACCCA
>OX387262.1:4298020-4300520 GCA_947562095.1 Branchellion lobata | reverse complement strand
TTATATTTATAATTAATTAATTATATTTTCAATTAATTAACCATTTTTCCAATTAATAAACCAATTACATATAAATGATTAATAATAGATAAATAGGTTTATTAATTCAAAAAATAATAATAATAAAATAATAAAATTTCGAGATTAAATCAATTAAGTTATTTATCTCCTCTATTATCGTGACAGTCACCTTGTGGTTCAAGCACTAATTGGGACAATCAAAACGACAATCAATTAGTTCGTAATAACCTGTTGGTGTTTGTTAATCACTCTATTATTTGTGTTATTTTTATCATTATTGTCATTATTATTATTATTTTTTATTCATTTATTTTTATTTTTTATTTGTTTTTTTTAATTATAATTATTATTTTATTTTTATTATTCTTATTATTATTTTTTTATTATTTATATTATTATTATTATTATTATTATTATTATTATTATTATTATTATTGTTATTATTATTATTATTATTATTATTATTATTATTATTATTATTATTATTATTATTATTATTATTATTATTATTATTATTATTATTATTATTATTATTATTATTATTATTATTATTATTATTATTATTATTATTATTATTATTATTATTATCATCATCATTAATGTTCAATTAATTATTTATTTTAAATTTATTAAAGTCAATTTATCAATAGTTAATCCTCTCTTAGAATAATTTCTCTTTGATTTTATCATATTTTTAATTAAAATTATTTTATTTAATATTTTTATTTTAAATGATTATAATTGATTTAATTATTATTAATTATTAATAATTAATTTAATTTTTTTATTTTAATTATTATTTAATTATTATTAAATGAATTTCTGAATAATTCATTAATAATCCATTCATTACCCAATTTACGCAATTTCTATTTTTAACTTTACCCGGATGCAACCTATATAACGAGGTGTTGTTATTTATAGATTGTTTTGACCTACTTTGATATTATTCATATTTTTCTGAAGATAATTTGTGACCGATTTAAACCAAAGATTCTTTCAACTTATTTATAGCTCCTTTTAACCTATTTATAGAACCCTTGTAACATTTCTATATATAGATCTGTTGCGATTTATTTATAACCAAATGGTATTTACACCCAACTGTGACCTATTTATAACCGAGTTCTATTAATACCACAATTATGACCTATTTTTGATCAAGTGCTATTTATACTTACATTAGCTTCGGCCATTTTAAGGTCACCTATCTATTTATAGTTTACGAAAACCGACTTCTAGGTCATGTTGAAACTATTTATAGTTTAGAAACCTATTTTTAACCCTTTTTAGGTTATTTCTTATCACCACTACGCAATCAAAGGTTTTCAATGATTAACCACCATCATCACCATAACTACCATCATCACCATAACCACCACATCACCATAACCACCACATCACCATAACCACCACATCACCATAACCACCATCATCACCATAACCACCACATCACCATAACCACCATCATCACCATAACCACCATCATCACCATAACCACCATCATCACCATAACCACCATCATCACCATAACTACCATCATCACCATAACCACCATCATCACCGTAACTACCATCATCACCACCACCACCACCACCACTATAGTTTCTCCGATATTTGATCCCAAAATAAATTCATAAATGTCTGAAAATCTTGTTTTAAAAGAATATTTTCATACTTTCTAATTATTTTAATTATTTATTCAAAAAAATAATTATTTATTTCATTAAATTATTTATTTTATTTATTTATTTAAATATTTATTTTATTTTTTTATTTTATTTTTTTATTTATTTGAATATTTATTTTATTTATTTATTTAATTAATTTATTTATTTAAATAATTATTCATTTATTCATTAAAACATTTTCATATATACATTTTTTTCTCCTTTCATCTATAATCAAAAAACGACTGAATTCCAATCCAGGTGATAATGTAATTAACAGGTGAAATATTATGATAGTAGTCGTCTTAGGTGAATGAAGGTAATACAGGTGGAAAAGTCAATCAAGGTGAATAAGGAAAAAAATCTGAGTGTCACTCGAGATCAAAATATACAACTGCAATCCAGGTGGAAACAGCTAATTATGTATCGATATTTAATACAGGTGTAAATGTCTATTTATATATACTTACTAAAGGTATATTATTGAATTAATAAAGGTAGACACAAGGAAAAATAAGGATAAAAAGAGAAATCAAGGTAAAAAAGAGGAATCCAGGTAGGCGGAACAATCAAGGTAGGTGGTTCCAGTCGATCTGTTTCCTTCCGTTTTCGAGGAGGAAGTGGTTGCAGAGGCGGAAATGGTTGCATTGGAAAAATCCCCGGTGTGCTGAGAGGGGTGAAGGGTGCGCCCCACTGAGAACCAGGTGCTTCTTCTGGGGGGAAGGGAAGGTTGGGAGGGGGTTTGAGGAGGGTTGGAGAGGGGTGTTTGAGGGTGAAAAGTGTAGAAATTATAAAAACACCACACCACA
>OX387262.1:4288020-4293020 GCA_947562095.1 Branchellion lobata | reverse complement strand
AAAAAAAACAGTATTATTATTATTATGATGGAGGGAATGATTTATTGAACAGGTAAGTCTTCAGAGATCTACAAAATGATTTTGTTGAACTTGAAGATTTTAAGCTGTTAGGCAGGTTGTTCCACAACTTAGGTCCGCTGACGCTGAACCTTCTTAATCCTAATGATTTTGGCTTGTGCTTGTTGGGAACAACGTCCTTTGACTTAGCCGATCTCAGTCTCTGTTTTTCCGGCAGACTAGCAACTGGAACTAGGTCACGTGTCAGATACGCAGGACCCTCTTTCAAAACTGGAACTTGAAGTTAACTTTAACAGCATTCCACAGAACATGGAGTTGAAAGCCACTGCCACTCCTCCATGGTTGGTGAGCAGGGTGTTCACTGACTCGGGAAGTCTTGGCCTTGCTTTCTCGAAGACCACAAGACCCTGGCTCCGCAGCTTACTTGTGCTGATTGACTCCGTGTCATGCCATGTTTCTGCCATAAACATCACATCCATTTCATAGTCCTGAATTATTTCTACCACATCTTCCACTTTATTATTCAGTGATCTCACGTTCTGAAACCCAATTAAAACTGGAGATCCAGTCTTCTGAGCCTGGTGGCGTCTTGCTTTTTTTGTTTGTTTTGTTTTGTTGATGTTGATGTTAATGTTACTGTTGGTGTTGAGTTGTTGTTGTTGTTGTTGTTGAGTTGTTGTTGTTGTTTTTGAGTTGTTGTTGTTGTTGTTGTTGTTGTTGAGTTGTTGTTGTTGTTGTTGAGTTGTTGTTGTTGTTGTTGAGTTGTTGTTGATGTTGATTTGTTGTTGATATTGATTTTGTTGACGTTTTCGAAAATTGACAAAATTCAAACCCCCCCAAAATTTTTGAAACTCTTCCCAAAATCTCAAAAAATTACTTTAAAAAACTTTCTTAGACCCCTCAAAACCCTTCAAAAACCCCTTCAAACCCCTTAAAACCCTTCAAAAACCCCTTCAAACCTCTCAAAACCCTTTAAAAACCCCTTCAAACCTCTCAAAACCCTTTAAAAACCCCTTCAAACCCCTCAAAACCCTTCAAAAACCCCTTCAAACCTCTCAAAACCTCTCAAAAACTTTGAAAAATGTCAAAAAACCACTTAAAACTTGAAAACAACTACCGCTTCACAACCCCCACCACAACCCCCACCACAACCCCCACCACAACCCCCACCACAACCTCCACCACAACCTCCACCACAACCTCCACCACAACCTCCACCACAACCTCCACCACATTCCTCACCACAATCCTCACCACAACCCCCACCACAACCCCCACCACAACCCCCACCACAACCCCCCCTAGAACCTCCACCACAACCCCCACCACTATACCTCAAATCACCACCACTATTATCACAACCACCACTACTACTACAACCACCAACACCACCACCACAACCGCCACTGAAAACACCACCACTACTACAACAGCCACTACGAACCACCACGACCCCTACTATTACAACCACCACCACGACCGCTATTACTACAACCCCAATCGTGACTACCACCACCACCCCAACTACAACTGCCACCACCACAACTACAACCACCACCACCCCAACTACAACTGCCACCACCACAACTACAACCACCACCACCCCAACTACAACTGCCACCACCACAACTACAACTGCCACCACCACAACTACAACTGCCACCACCACAACTACAACTGCCACCACCACAACTACAACTGCCACCACCACAACTACAACCACCACCACCACAACTACAACTGCCACCACCACAACTACAACCACCACCACAACTACAACCACCACCACCCCAACTACAACTGCCACCACCACAACCACACAGCGCCTCTAACACCCTCCTTTATGGTGGTTTTTGTGATGGTGGCAGTGGTTGTCCTTGGGGCGCTCTTGATGTGAGGGGTGGTGGAGGGTTGTTTAATAATAATATTTATTTATTTATTAAGTTTTTGATAAATTAAGTGGTAATTTAATTATTAAAACCCCGAAACAAACGATTAATAAATAAATAAATAAATAAATAAATAAATAAATAAATAAATAAATAAATAAATAAGTCAATAAATAAATAAATAAATAAATAAATAAATAAATAAATAAATAAATAAATAAATAAATAAATAAATAAATAAATAAGTCAATAAATAAATAAATAACTAACTAAATAAATAAATAAATAAATAAATAAATAAATAAATGAATAAATAAATAAATGAATAAATAAATAAATGAATAAATAAATAAATAAGTCAATAAATAAATAAATAAATAAATGAATAAATAAATAAATAAATAAATAAACAAGTCAATAAATAAATAAATAAATAAATAAATAAATAAATAAATAAATAAATAAATAAATAAATAAATAAATAAATAAATAAATAAATAAATAAATAAATAAATAAATAAATAAATAAATAAATAAATAAATAAATAAATAAATAAATAAATAAATAAATAAATAAATAAATAAATAAATAAATGTATATATATATATATATATATATATATATATATATATATATATATATATATATATATATATGATTGATGGGTAGATCAAGTAATTCAACAGCTGATTAATTAATGGGTTGGTTTTAATGAGGGATTGTTTAATTAATATTATTATTTTATTTTTTTTAATTATTATTATTTTTATTTTTATTATTATTATTATTATTATTATTATTATTATTATTATTATTATTATTATTATTATTATTATTATTATTATTAAATATTTGTGCAAACTTTTAAACTCTTCTTTGAATTACACCATCTCGACCACCTGCTTCGTCAAAAGATTTTGGATGTGGAGGAGGAAGGATAGGAACCGGAAAAAGGAGGTAGTGGCGGATATTGAAGAGTTGGAATATCTTGATAGAAAAAAGATAAAATTTGCATCACCGGAAAAGGAAGAAGATGGTTGGGAGAGAAGGAAAGGTAGGGGGGAAGAAGGTGGAAGAAAAGAAAGAAAGAAGAATAGAACAGGAAAAAGTGACGGAGTGAAGAAGGAAGAGAAAGGTGAAAAGATGAAGGGTGAAGGAAGAGAGGATGGAAAAGAAAAAGAAAAAAGAAAAAAAGAAAAAGATGAAAATGAACAAGCGGAAGAGGCGGAGAAAAAAAAAGGGAAAGAGATGGAAGAGAAAAAAAGGGAAAAAAGAAAGAAAAAAGAAAAAAAAAAAGAAAGAAAGAGATGAGAGTTTTGATGATGAGAATGAAGGAAAACAGACGGAAGAGGCGGAAGGAAAGATACAGAAAGAGACGGAAGAAATGAAAACGGAAGAAATGAAGACGGAAGAAATGAAGACGGAAGAAATGGAAACGGAAGAAATGGAAACTGAAAGAAAAGAAGAAGAAAAAAGGAGGAAAGGAAAAAAGAGAAAAAAAAGAAATGGAGAAAGAAGGAATAAGAAAGAAGGAGGAAGAGGAAAAGGAAGAAAAAAAAAGATTGGAAAAAAAAGAAAAGAAAGAAAAGGAAGAAAAAGAAATAAAAGGAGAGAAAGGCGAGGAGAAGAAGAAGATGGTGAAGATATTGAAAGTGATGATGATACAGATAGTGAGGATTGGCTGGATGAAGTGGAAGAGAGAGAAGAGAGAAGGGAGGGGGAAGAAGATGATGAAGGAGACGAGGAAGAGAAAGGAGGAGAGGAAAGAAGGAAGGAAGAAAGAAAAGATGAAATAGATAAAAGAAATGAGAAGGAGAAAAAAAAAGCGAAAGAAAAAGAGAGAGAAGAGAAAGAAAAGAGAGAAAAAGAGATAGAAAGAGAGAAAAAGAAAGAAAGAGAAGAAGAGAGGAAAAATGAGAATGAGAAAGAAAGAGAAAAAGAGAAAGAAGAGAAAGAAAAAAAAGAAGAGAGGGAAAAAGAGAAAAAGAGAGAGAATGAGAAAGAAAGAGAAAAAGAAAGAGAAGAAAAAGAAAACAAAGAAGAAAGAGAAAAAGAGATAGAAAGAGAGAAAAAGAAAGGAAGAGAAGAAGAAAGGAAGAATGAGAATGAGAAAGAAAGAAAAAAAGAGAAAGAAGAAAAAGAAAAGAAAGAAGAGAGAGAAAAAGAGAAAAAAGAAGAGAGAGAAAAAGAGATAGAAAGAGAGATAAAGAAAGGAAGAAAAGAAGAAAGGAAGAATGAGAATGAGAAAGAAAAAGAAGAAGAAAAACAAAAAAACAAAGGAACCGTTCCTGAGGAACAAAAAAAAAACAAAAAAGAGAAAAAGAAAGAGATTGAGAAGAGAGAAGAAAATGAGAGAGTGAGGAGAGAGAAGGAGGAAACGGAAGAAGTAGACAAGCCCAAGGGGGCAGACAGTTCTCCTAAGACCATTCTCAAAAAGCATTCTGTTTACGCAAAAGAGACGGAAGAAGGAGTAAAAGTGAACCCAAAGAGTTTCAGTCCTAAGGTTCGTCTGACGTGGAGTGAGCACCTCACGAGGGTGAAACTGTTAAAAGATCCTGAACGCTTTCATTCCGATAGTCGCACTTCAGTGGAAACCGGAGATGAGGAAGAGGATGATGCGAGAAGATGAAGTTGAGAACAAAGGCGAAAGCGGAAATAGAAGGCGGAAGCGGAAATAGAAGGCGGAAGCGGAAATAGAAGACGGAAGCGGAAATAGAAGGCGGAAGCGGAAATAGAAGGCGGAAGCGGAAATAGAAGGCGGAAGCGGAAATGGAAGGCGGAAGCGAAAATAGAAGATGCAAGCGGAAATAGAAGGTGGAAGCGGAAATAGAAGGCGGAAGCGGAAATAGAAGATGCAAGCGGAAATAGAAGGCAAAAGCGGAAATAGGAGATGCAAGCGAAAATAGAAGGTGGAAGCGGAAAAAAGAAGGTGGAAGTGGAAATAAGAAGGTGGAAGTGGAAATAAGAAGGTGGAAGTGATACAGGAGAATAAAAAAGAGGAAAAAAAGGAGGAAAAAAAAGAGAGAAAGAAGAAGAAAAGAAAATGCAGTTAAAAACAATATCAATAGCTGATGAGAGGAAGAAAAAGATGA
>OX387262.1:4283020-4285520 GCA_947562095.1 Branchellion lobata | reverse complement strand
CTCTAGCACATCGTCAATCTCCCTCAACCTACGCAAAACATTTGTCTAGCGCCGCATTTGTTTCAAACAAACTTGTCCAAACACGAACATAGAAGCCTGGTTTGTTTGTTTGTTTTTTCAAAACAACTCGTCCGTAAACTGAAAAATCTGTCGTCATTCAACAAAAAAATCTGACGTCATTCGACAAACAACTCTGACGTCATTCAACAAACAACTCTGACATGATACAGGCTCGTTTCGGTAGCCTCTTCCGGTGTCTTGTTGTCAAGGGAACATGGTATAGTTGTATCTGATTGGTGGTATGATGAGTCATAAGCGTGGGATTGGCTGTGTCAATGATAAGGGGTGTGGTTAGTGACTGGAAGTTCCAAACGCTTGAAGATTTTAGAAATCTCAAAATAAAGAATCTCAAATACCACTCCTACTTTTGAACAGTGTATAGTCAGCGCTATATAAATGATTCAATTAGCTTGGATTGGATTTGATTAGATTAGATTAGATTAGATTAGATTAGATTAGATTGGATTGGATTAGATTAGATTAGATTAGATTAGATTAGATTAGATTAGATTAGATTAGATTAGATTAGATTAGATTAGATTAGATTAGATTAGATTAGATTAGATTAGATTAGATTAGATTAGATTAGATTAGATTAAATTAGATTAGATTAGATTATATTAGATTAGATAAAATTAGATAAGATTAGATAAGATTAGATAAACTTAGCTAAGATTAGATGAGATTAGATTAGATTAGATAAGATCAGATAAGATTAGATTAGATTAGATTAACATCAAGTCATCGGACCAGCCGGCCGCAAACACTATCACCAACAACGCCTAACATGGTGTTCGGGGGAGCCCCAGGGTCCGAGATGCAGGTGGCGTTTAGACACCACTTCCCCTTGCCACAAGAGGTTCTGTCATAGGCCCTCTGATCTCCTGCAAAGACGCAAGAGTAGTTGTTACGAGGATCAGTACAGCCCAGACGCATGCAGATGGTGAGGTTCATGAGGGCGTTTGTGGCGTTCTGTGAGGTTGAGGAAGAGGTGGAAGGGTGGGAGGAGGAGAGTGGGAAGATGGGAGAGGGATGGATGGAGGGAGGATGGAAGGAGGATAGAGGGAGGATGGAGGGAGGATGGAAGGAGGATAGATGGAGGATAGAGGGAGGATAGAGGGAGGATAGATGGAGGATGGATAAATGGAAAAAAAACAATTGAAAAGAAGAGTTGATGGAAGGAAGAATAGATGGATGGAAGAAAAGATGAAAGAAAAAAGAGATAGAACAAAGACTAAATGGAGGAAAGACTAAATGGAAGGAAGACTATATATAAAGAAAGAAGAACGGCTGACGAACGCTGCAGACGGAAGAGTTGGCACCGTAAATAAACTGGCACTGGCGTCGGAGTGGGTAGGTCTGCCCCAGAGGGTGGGTCCTGACACACCAATCCACGTCCCACTTGTTGCTCGACACGTTCCGCTGGTTCCAAGAAAAGTTACTTCTGTGTTGTTGTTGTTGTTGTTGTTGTTGTTGTTGTTGTTGTGTCATCGTTGTGACGTCATTGTTGTTGTGTCATCGTTGTGTCATCGTTGTGACGTCATTTTTGTTTGATTGTTGTTACGTCATTGTTGTTTGATTGTTGTTACGTCATTGTTGTTTGATTGTTGTTACGTCATTGTCGTGTGATTGTTGTTCCATTAGATTAATATTTTTAGTGTTATCATCATCAACACCATCATCATCATCATCATCATCATCATCAACACCATCATCATCATCATCAACACCATCATCATCATCATCATCATCATCATCATCATCATCATCATCATCATCATCATCATCATCATCATCATCATCCTCATCATCATCATCATCATCATCATCCTCATCATCATCATCATCAACACCATCATCATCATCATCATCATCATCATCATCATCATCATCATCATCATCATCATCATCATCATCATCATCATCATCATCATCATCATCATCATCATCATCACCACCATCATCATCATCATTACCATCATCATCATCATCCTCATCATCATCATCATCATCATCAACACCATCATCATCATCATCATCATCATCATCATCATCATCATCATCATCATCATCATCATCATCATCATCATCATCATCATCAGCATCATCATCATCATCATCATCATCCCACAGACGCCTGGAAGGTGCGTTGGAAGGAGGAGGTGGAGAGGGAAGAGAAAAGATTGATGTTTTGGGAGTGGTTGAAGATTTCGCTTCTCCTCTGCGATGACATCACGAACTGTTCTGAGTCCACTTGAGGGTTTATCTCTCCGTCCCTCTTCACTCCCATCCTGTGTGTGTGTGTGTGTGTGTGTGTGTGTGTGTGTGTGTGTGTGTGTATGTGTGTGTGTGTGTGTGTGTGTGTGTGTGTGTGTGTGTGTGTGTGTGTGTGTGTGTGTGTGTGTGTGTGTGTGTGTGTGTGTGTGTGTGTGTGTGTGTG
>OX387262.1:4275520-4278020 GCA_947562095.1 Branchellion lobata | reverse complement strand
CACACACACACACACACACACACACACACACACACACACACACACACACACACACACACACACACACACACACACACACACACACACACACACACACACACACACACACACACACACACATACATACACACACACACACACACACACACACACACACACACACACACACACACACACACACACACACACACACACACACACACACACACACACACACACACACACACACACACACACACACACACACACACACACACACACACACACACACACACACACACACACGCAAACACCATCGCCGCCTCAAGCACACCACCCCATCACACACATCAGCCCATCAATACATCCCCACATCACAGGCGCATTAATGTATTTTTACCATACAGATTCGAGTCCAGACGAGTTCGGATGTTTTCAGCCCAAACCTTCGTCTGACTCAGCCAACCCCCGTCGCTGAGGTTAACAACCTCATAACATTTTTGCAGGTTGGTGTTATCTGTTTGATACATCGTTGGACTTTGTATAGGGATACAATACAATATGATACAATACAGTACAATAAAATACAATAAAGTACAATAAAATACAATACAGTACAGTACAGTACAACACAAGACAATAAAATACAGTACAGATTAGTACAATACAATACAATACAGTACAATACAAAACAATACAGTACAGTACAGTACAGTACAAAACAATACAATACAGTACAGTACAGTACAATACGATACAAAACAATACAATACAATACAATGCAATACAATACAATACATTAAAATACAGTAGAATAAAATACAATAAAATACGATAAAGCACAATAAAATAAGATACATCACAATACAATACAATGCAATACAATACAATACAATACTATACAATAAGATACATCACAATACAATACATTACAATACAATACAAACACGAATATTATTATAGTGGCATCAACCCCGTAGAGTTTCGAGGCCATGAAGAGATAAGGATATTTCAGCTGATGGATACACCTGCAACGGAGTGGGTTATAACACCTTGTAACACTGTGTAACACGGCATATCTCTTTGTAACACTGTGTAACACTGTGTAACACTGTGTAACACTGTGTAACACGGTATATCTCTTTGTAACACTGTGTAACACTGTGTAACACTGTGTAACACTGTGTAACACTGTGTAACACTGTGTAACACTGTGTAACACTGTGTAACACTGTGTAACACTGTGCAACACTTTGTAACACTGTGTAACACTGTGTAACACTGTGTAACACTGTGTAACACTGTGTAACAAAACTGGTAACACTGTGTAACACTTTGTAACACTGTGTAACACTGTGTAACACTGTGTAACACTGTGTAACACTTTGTAACACTGTGTAACACTGTGTAACACTGTGTAACACAGTATAACACTGTGTAACACTGTGTAACACTGTGTAACAAAACTGGTAACACTGTGTAACAAAACTGGTAACACATGGCAGCCTTCCAGCATCTTGCCCTGACTTGACTGATGAAAATTCAAAATAAATCAATCACTATTGAGGTTGAAATCTTTTATGTACAAATTTTGGTATCTGTACCACCCTGTGTACACTATGATGTATCTGTACCATCCTGTGTACTTTATAGAGTATCCGTACCACCCTGTGTACACTATGAAGTACCGGTAACACCCTGTGTACACTATGAAGTGTCTGTACCACCCTGTGTACGCTATAGAGTATCTGTACCACCTTGCGTACACTATTTGGTATCTGTAACACCCTGTGTACACTATGAAGTGTCTGTACCACCCTGTGTACACTATGAATTATCGGTAACACCCTGTGTACACTATGAAGTATCTGTACCATCCTGTGTACACTATGAAGTATCTGTACCACCCTGTGTACACTATGAAGTATCTGTACCACCCTGTGTACACTATGAAGTATCTGTACCATCCTGTGTACTCTATAGAGTATCTGTACCACCTTGCGTACAATATAAGGTGTCTGTACTATGAGTACAAACACCTGGACCTTCCGAAACACAACACCCCAACTTCAAGTCGTGCCTTCTTCCATGGTTTGGAACCTGCCGTTAGATGAACCAACCATTTTATAACTAACAGTTGAAACTTTGGAGTTTGAGTCTTAAATTGTTAACTTTTAAACTTTTAAATTTAAATTGTTAACTTTTAAACTTTTTAATTTAATTTTTTTAGTTTTAAATTTTTTATTTAAATTAAAATAATTAAAATAAAGTAAAATAACGGGCTTTGGCGCAACCGGAAAAAGATAATTTGGTGACCGTTGAAAGTTTTATTGTTTATGTTTTGTTTTTTTCCAATCTTAAACATTGCCGTTATTAATGTTGTTGTTGTTGTGATTGTTGTTGTTGTTGTTGTGATTGTTGTTGTTGTTGTGATTGTTGTTGTTGTTGTGATTGTTGTTGTGGTTGTGATTGTTGTTGTTGTGATTGTTGTTGTTGTTGTGATTGTTGTTGTTGTTGTGAT
>OX387262.1:4265520-4273020 GCA_947562095.1 Branchellion lobata | reverse complement strand
CCTATTTATTCATTCATCCACTCACCCATCCACTCACCCACCTACTCACCTATTCAATCACCCATCCACTCAGCCATTCACCCACCCATTCACCCACCCATTCACCCATTCACCCACCCATTCACTCACCCATTCACCCACCCATTCACTCACCCATTCACCCACCCATTCACCCACCCATTCACTCACCCATTCACCCACCCATCCACTTACCTCTCACCATCCAACCCTCTCCCCCCTTCCATCCCCCCTCATCCCCTCCTATTACAGGTGTCAGTACTGCCACAACACCTATCAAGATCCACGTGTGTTACCCTGCAAACACACCTTTTGTCTCACCTGTATTGCCAAATTTGTCATCCAGGGCTCCTCCAGGGGCGGTTTAGATGACGCAAAAGTGAATAAAAATAAATATTCATTTTTAAATAAAAATATTTTAATTAAAAATAATAATAATAACAATAATAATAATAATAATAATAATAATAATAATAATAATAATAATAATAAAAATAATAATAATAATAATAATAATAATAATAATAATAATAATAATAATAATAATAAAAATAACACCAAAATTTTGTGTCCATTATGTCATTTAATACTGACCATTGAATCGAATATTGATAATAATAATAATAATAATAATAATAATAATAATAATAATAACGACGACAACAACATCAACAACAACAGCAACAACAACAACAACAGCAACAACAACAACAACAGCACCAACAACAGCAACAAAAATGACAATAACAACATCAACAACAACAGCAACAACAACAACAACAACAGAAGTATTTTAGACTGTCTGCCGAGGGCGAAGGTGGTTGAGGAGGTGAGGAAAGGTGCTGTGAATAAGATGGCGAAGGCTCTGATGAGGAAGTTGAGGAGTAAGACAACAATATTTGTTGGTGGTGGTGGTGGTGGTGGTGGTGGTGGTGGTGGTGGTGGTGGTGGTGATGGTGATGGTGGTGGTGGTGGTGATGGTGATGGTGGTGATGGTGGTGGCGGTGGTGGTGGTGGCGGTGATGGTGGTGCTGGTGGTGGTGGTGGTGGCGGTGATGGTGGTACTGGTGGTGGTGATGGTGTTGGTGGTGGTGGTGATGGTGGTGGTGGTGGTGATGGTGGTGGTGGTGGTGGTGGTGGCGGTGATGGTGGTGCTGGTGGTGGTGATGGTGGTGATGGTGGTGGCGGTGGTGGCGGTGGTGATGGTGGTGGCGGTGGTGGCGGTGGTGATGGTGGTGGCGGTGGTGGCGGTGGACATAAAAATGAAAAAGAAAAACATTCTGTGTTCACAGTTACAACAACCACCACAACACCTACCACAACAACCACCACAACACCTACCACAACAATCACCACAACAGCAGCAACAACCACGACAGCTACCACCACAGCAACCACCACAGCAGCCACCACCACAACAACAACCACCACAACAAGTACCACAACATCCACTACCACCACAACATCCACTACCACCACAACAGCCACCACCACCACAACAGCCACCACCACCACAACAGCCACCACCACCACAGCAACTACCACCAGTGAACCAACCATCAAATTGAAAAACCTCCCAGCTTTCGACTGGGTTAGGATGAACAGAAGATCACAACGTAATACAAACTCTAATCTCAAACCTAGCTGCCGATCAGACGATAACTTGAAAAAAAAGGCTGGAAAAAAAAAAGACGAAAAAGATGGTGAAGAGGAAGAGGAAGAAGACGGTGGTGGTGGTGGGAAAAAAGAGGAAGAAGATGGTGGTGGTGGTGGGGAGGAAGAGGAAAAAGGTGATGGTGGTGATGCTAGGAAGGAAAAGGAAGAAGGTTGTGGTGGTGATGGGGAGGATAGAAAGAATGAGGGGGGTGAGAGTGGTGGAAGAGAAGAAAAAGGAGGGGGGAAATCAGAAGAGCATGATGGTGGCAAGAATAAAAAGTTTTGTAAGGGTGAAGAAGAAGAAGATGATGATGAAGAAGAAGAAGATGATGATGAAGAAGAAGAAGATGAAGAAGAAGAAGAAGATGAAGAAGAAGAAGATGAAGAAGAAGAAGAAGATGATGAAGAAGAAGATGGTGGAGAAGAAGACGCTGCTGCGGATTACAACATATGTGGTGATAATAATGCTAATTTTATTAGAAGCAACAAAAACAACTTTATTCATCCTTCTCCCCCCCACCATCCCCCCCACCATCCCCCCCACCATCCTCCCCATCCTTCCTCCCATCCTTCCCCCAATCCTTCCCCCCATCTTCCCCCCAATCCTTTTCCCCATCTCCCCCATCACCCCCACCGGCGGCACCATACAATAACTGACTACATCAACCTCTCCTCCTCCTTCACCACTCCGTCCAGACGTATCATAACCACCCGACGAAACTTCACACTAAGAGATTCGATTAGACGATGCCACGTCAACACACTTTCTGATCCGCCTCCTCATCACTCATTAACCTCTAGTTTGTTCCATCCATCTTTTTCTTCTTCTTCTTCTTCTTCTCCTTCTTCTTTTTCTTCTTCTTCTTCTTCTTCTTCTTCTTCTTCTTCTTCTTCTTCTTCTTCTTCTTCTTCTTCTTCTTCTTCTTCTTCTTCTTCCTCTTTTTCTTTTTCTTCCTCTTCCTGCTACCCAAAGCCTCACAACAGCATATTCCATAATCACAGCGACCTCTTCAGCAGCAGTAACAGCAGCAACAACGACAGCAGCAACAACAACATCTATAACAACAACAGCAACAACAACATCTACAACAACAACAGCAACAACAACATCTTCAACAACAACAGCAACAACAACATCTACAACAACATTTACAACATCTACAGCAACAGCAACAACAACAACAGCAGCAGCAGCAACGTCTATTCTACCAGACAGTCCTACTCCAGGTACAAAGCTGGCGGTAGTTTTGGGAGCAAAAGCGTTCACTACAGTCACGAAGGCCACTATGACGATGCCAAAGGCGTTTCTAGCAGCTACAATAGCTGCTGTAACAACAACAACAACAACAACTTCAATAACAACAACAACAACTACAACTTCAACAACAACAACAACAACTACAACTACAACAGCAACAACTTCAACAAAAACAACAACAACAACTACTACAACAGCAGCAACTACAACTACAACAGCAACAACTTCAACAGCAACAACAACAACAACAGATGCAACTACAGTAGCGATAAAAAATACGGCTGCCATAACAAAGTTAACAACAGCTGTGGAAGGCTACCTAGAAACAAAATAAAAGAACCGGAAGCGGATGTAGAAGGCATGCGGAAGAGGGTGCAAAGGTACAGGGAAGAACTTGAACAAAGCGGAAATGTTACCCTTGCAAGAACTTCCGTTCACGAGTTTTATCTTCCTTCCGGTTTGACTAACCTCCCCAACGGCTGTCTGGCCGTTGCTGATCACGGTTTGAATACTGTCACCTTATTGGACGAAACCTTTGACGTCATCAAAACAATCTATGACGTCAAAGGATTCGGTGTGAGCTTTTCAAGCTCAAGCGGATTACTTTACGTGTCAGATAGGCGGAGTAAAGGTTTGTCTATGTATGATTTGTCTTTGTTTTTTGGGCGATATAATGATTTGGAAAAGGACTTCCAAGACGGTTTAAGCGGAGATTTCGAAAGCTTGGAGTTTTGCTCAGAAAAACCGGAAGGGAATGAAAGACGGAACAGAGGAAAAGAAGGAGGAGAAGGAGGAGAAGAAGAAGGAGAAGAAGAAGGAGAAGAAGAAGGAGAAGAAGAAGAAGAAGAAGAAGAAGAAGGAGGAGGAGGAGGAAAAAGAGGAAAAGGAAGAAGAAAAGGAGGCTTGAAGAATCGGGCTGTTGGATTAACGAAGAGGAAGTACATGAAGGGAAAGTTACCAAAGATCATGAAAAAAAAACCATGGCTGGGGGAACAAGTGTTTGCATGGGTGTGTGGGTGTGTGGTCATGAGTGATGGTAGCGACAGTGGTGGCGGTGGCGGTGGTGGCGGCGGTGGCGGTGGTGGTAAGAAATGTAGTAGTGATAGTATTAGTTTCAACGCGAGTAATGATATTAGCATTAGCAGTGGCTGGAGTGGCGGCAGTGGCTGGAGTGGCGGCAGTAGTAGTAGTAGTGGCTGTGGCAGCAGTAGTAGTGGTGGCCTAAGAGAGTTGGTGGCTGTGTTGGATCGGGCTGCATCAAACCTCTGCGTGGTGGACGTGGAGAGAGGCGTGTTGGCGAGCACTTTTGGCAGCCGTGGTGGCGAGAGCGAGCAGCTGAGTGGTGCTGAGTTTGTGGCTTGGGATGAAACAAGAAGACTTCTGATTGTTTCGGACTCGGGAAATCACCGGGTGGTCCTGGTGGACCCAAGATGTATGGAAGGAGTGGCTTGTTGGAAGGGTGGTGGCGGTGGTAGCGGTGTTAGTGGTGGTGGTGGTAGCTGTGGCGGTGGTGGCTGTGGTGGTGGTGGTGGTAGCGACGGTACAGTGGCTCGGTTGAAGTGGCCGAAGGGGGTGTGCGTGGATGGAAGAGGAGCGATCTGTGTGGCGGATAGTGGCAATAAGAGCGTAGTGAGGTTCTTCAGGGATGGATACGCTGAAAAATTTCTCAATGTAGATTCACCTTTGTCATTGTGTGTCTCTCGTGGTAGTGGCGGTGGTGGCGGTGGTGGTAGTGGTGGTAGAGATGGTAGAGGTGGTAGTGGCGGTGGTGGCCGTGGTGGCGGTGGTAGAGGTGGTAGTGGTGGTAGTGGCGGTGGTGGCCGTAGTGGCGGTAGCGATGAAAACTTTTTGGTGAATGTAACAACATTTTCCCTGCAAAATAAATCTGAACTGTTTTCGTGCCTTTTTTAGTTTTTCTTGTTTACAAAACTGTTTTTTTTTCTATTTTTTCTTTTTTTTCGTTTCTTTTTTTATTTTTATTTTTTCAAATTTTTTTGTTTTTTTTTCCATCCAATAAGGTCTTAGATGTATCATGGTTTTGACGTGAGTGACAATTCAAGTTTGTTGTATATTTTGTAATTATGAATGAATAATTAAATTATTTTTTAAAATTATAATTAAAAAATAATATTAAATATTATAATTAAATATTATAATTGAATATTATAATTAAATGTTATAATTGAATATTATAATTGAATATTATAATTAAATATTATAATTAAATATTATAATTATATTTTATAATTGTAGTTAAATTATTTAGTTGAAATTAATTATTATAAATCATATTTTTATATTTTTATGTTTTTTCACATTTTTTTTCTCAAACTTTTGAAATTTTATAATGAAAAAAAACTTGAAAAAATGATTTTTTAAATTATTAAATAAAATATCGAAATAAAAAAATAAAAAAAAACTCATCTCAAGTGGTGGTTGAGATCCTATGAGCGAGGTATACAATAGAATACATTAAAATACAATACAATACAATAAAATACAATACAATACAATACAATACAATAAAATACAATACAATACAATACAGTAAAACACAATACAATACAATATAATACAATACAATACAATACAATACAATACAATACAATACAACACAATAAAATACAATACAATACAATACAACACAATACAATACAATACAATATAATACAATACAATACAATACAATAAAATAAAATACAATATAATAAAATACAATAAAATATAATATAATAAAATAAAATACAATAAAATATAGTACATTACAATACAAAAAGGTACAATACAAAATAATAAAATACGAAACAATACAATACAATACAATAAAATACAAAAAAATACAATACAACAAAATACAATAAAATACAATACAACACAATACAATACAGTGAAGTATATTAGATTGAATTAGATTCTGTGACTGTACCAATGCTGACTGTAGAAACGGATTGAAACTTCAAATTTGTGAATCTTACAAATTTGTGATACATTTCAAGCATGAAAATATATAATTTCAAATTTTTATTGTTATTTATCATTATTATCATGAATTATTATTATTATCTTGATTAGAGTAGATTAAATTATAGATTCGTTTCATGTAACCAGTTGAAACCTTTTTTACTTTTTTTACTTTTCACATTAACATCAACTTTTGAATTTCATGTTATCGACAGAAAAAGAAAAAGTTTAGAATAAATAATATATAATGGCATTGAATGGTTTGATAAGTATTTTCACACGACACACTCGTTTATTGCAAACTCAAAAATGTCTTCATACTCTCAAGAAACCAAATTCGTCCACTAAAAGAACCTATACCGACATCGTCTTCGAGAAAAAAGAAATACCAACGAATGCAAAAAATGGCGAAAAGTCAACAGATGAAAGTATCAAAAATGAAAAGTTTACAAAAATTAAAAAAATAAAATTGATAAAAGCAGACGTTTTGAAGGAGATAGAATCAAACCAGTTGAATTTAGAAAAGAGTTGGAAAAAACAATTTGAAGAGTGTTATGGGAGCAACATCAGAGATACTATTTCATGGGAGAATGAGTTGAACGAAGGTGTTTTGAAGTTGCTATTGTCTTGGCATATTGACATGAAAATTATTGTGTATTTCTTTGTGAACTGTCCGCTGATATGGAAGACTAGTGAAAAACAGGTGCAGACAACAATGAAGGTGTTACGCAAGTTTATGTATTCTCCTGAACAATCGCTCAAACTCCTAACAAAGTGTCCTCGACTCCTCCACGACATCAACATCATTACCAATCTACAAAAGGTCCTTGGTGAGATCAAAAGCTTGGGAGTTGAGCAAAAGAAATGTCAGGTCATGACACTTACTAACCCAAGCCTCATTGCCACACCGCTCTTGACAATCAAGCACAACTTCGCCAACATCCTGGAGTACTTTGTAAAGTCAGACGCCATTTCGATTATCACCAAGTGCCCCAATGTTCTTTCAGACGACTGGAAGGTTAGCGACTTCAAGCTTCAGTACGCCTTCCACGAGATGGGCCTCAATTCAAAAGCCATCGCCAACAGCAAGTTTTTTTCCCACAGCGTGGTGGACATTTTGACTCGTCACAAGCTTCTGAAGCGCCTGGGGCGCTACACCAAACCCAACCTCAAGTTGCCTGACCAAATGGGAGATAACCCCAAACAGAAAGACATTTTTCAGCTGAATTTGTTCAACTTTCTGAAGCATGTGGCCAGCATAAGTCGGGAGGAGTATGAGGTGTTTAAGGAGTCCATCGAGGGTGAAGTTGCAAGGAATAACGGCAGTTTGAAGCAGTATTTTGTTGGTGCTAATGGCGAAGGAGGCAATATCAGAAATGAGAGAGATGATGAGGATTGGGAGGGGGAAGAGGGTGACAGTGAGGATGAAGAAGAAGAAGATTGAAGATTGAAAAGGACCTTGTTCTTGTTATTTTTTTTGGCCAACTTTTTCCAGTTTAATAAAAAAATATCGGAAATATCTACAACCTCAATATCCGTTTTTTTTTTTTTTTTTTTTTTTTATTATTATTTTTTTTTCCTGTCACCAATGGTGGTATTCTTCCGCT
>OX387262.1:4232663-4237820 GCA_947562095.1 Branchellion lobata | reverse complement strand
TAATTAACAATATTATTATTAATATCAATATCAATAATAATAATAATAATAATAATAATAATAATAATAATAATAATAATAATATAAATAATAATAATAATAATAATAATAATATAAATAAAAAAAATAAAAAAATAAAATAAAAATAATAATAATAATAATAATAATAATAATAATAATAATAATAATAATATAATAATAATAATATAAATAATAATAATAATAATAATAATAATATTAATGATAATAATAATAATAATAATAATAATAATAATAATAATAATAATAATAATAATAATAATAATAATAATAATAATAATAATAATCATAATAATAATAATAATAATAATAATAATAATATAAATAATAAAAAGGCGGGAACGTGGCCATTGTGTGTCTTTGTGCGCCGAAGAAAGAGATTAATAATAATTCATCCTGACATCCATCCATCTGTCCATCCTCACTCCTTTATCACTCATCCATCCATCTGTCCATCCTCACTCCTTTATCACTCATCCATCCATCTGTCCATCCTCACTCCTTTATCACTCATCCATCCATCTGTCCATCCTCACTCCTTTATCCCTCATCCATCCATCTGTCCATCCTCACTCCTTTATCACTCATCCATCCATCTGTCCATCCCCACTCCTTTATCACTCATCCATCCATCTGTCCATCCTCCGTACCTTTATCTATAAATCTTTTTTTATCCATCCATCCATCCATTCATCTACCCATCCACCCATCCACCCATCTCTATCCATTCACCCATCTATCCATCCACCCATCCATCCATCCATTCATCCATCCATCCATTCACCCATTCATCCATCCACCCATTCATCCATCCATCCATCCATCCATCCATCAATCTTCTATTAAACCACTCCTCTATCTTCCATCATTCACCACAACCTTCGTCCACCCATTTCATTCATCCATCCATCAATTCATCTCATCCATCCATTAATCCATTCATCCATCCATCAATTCATCTCATCCATCCATTAATCCATTCATCCATCCATCAATTCATCTCATCCCAATCTTTTGGATTAGTACCACTAATCACCTCGTCTCCAATGAGTGTCTGCAAGGGGATTACTCCTCCAACCTCATCCATCCATCTCTCCAAAAACTTATTCATTATTTATTAAATTACTTATTAATAAAAAACAGCGCTATACAAATATATTGATGAATATTTTCAACGGCAGTTGAAAATTTTAAAATGGTTGAAAGTTTACTTTTCAAGACTTTAACTCTACAATCCATTCCACCTTCCATTCATCCATTCATCCATCCACCCATCCATTCATCCATCCATCCATTCCCTCCATCCATCCATCCTCCCATCCATCCCCCCCTCCATCCATCCACCCATCCATCGATCAGGTAAAGCAATCTTAACCTCAGCAATTAGTGTAATCTACGTAATCCTACCTTACATGACCAGGCAAGTTTTTGTGCGTGATTAAAAAGATCGCTTAAAGAGGATGGACGCACGGATGGATGGATGGGTGCATGGATGGATGGGTGCATGGATGGATGGGTGGATGGATGGATGGGTGGGTGAATGGATGGATGGACGTATGATTGAATGAATGGAGAGATGAATGGATAGATGGATAGATGGATGGATGGATGGATGGATGGATTAGAAGATGGATGAGCGGATGGATGGATGAACGGATGAATGGATGGATTAATAGATGGATGAGCGAATGGATGGATGGATGGATTGATGGATGGATGGATGGACGGATGGATAGAGGACGGATGGACGCATGGATGGCCGAATGAATAAGCAAGTGCAAGAATAAATTGAAGGATGGATGAATTGAAGAATGGATGAAGTGAGGGATGGATGAATTGAAGGATGGATGAATTGAAGGATGGAGAAAGTGAGGGATGGATGAATTGAGAGATGGATGAATTGAAGGATGGATGAATTGAGAGATGGATGAATTGAAGGATGGATGAATTGAAGGATGGATGAATTGAGAGATGGAGGAAGTGAGGGATGGATGAATTGAAGGATGGATGAATTGAGAGATGGATGAATTGAAGGATGGATGAATTGAAGGATGGATGAATTGAAGGATGGATGAATTGAAGGATGGATGAATTGAAGGATGGATGAATTGAGAGATGGAGGAAGTGAATGATGGGTGGATTTAAGAACGGAGGAATGAAATAAAAAAAACTAAAATAATTATTTGTTTAAAGCAAAGAATATTCAGAACAGTTTAAAAGTGAAAAAAGTTTTAACTTATTTGAATAAGTTTTGATTTTTAATTCACTTTTAAACATTTTAAAAACAAAATTCAATTTAAGTCGTCTCCAAACTCAGATTGAATTTTTCATTTTTTTTGTTTCAAAAATCTTTTTGTGTGTGTGAAAAATCTGCATAATTGGAAAAATGAAAACTCAAAAAAAAAAAGAAAACTCAAAAAAAAAAGAAAAAAAATAATAATAAATCCACAAAAAAAATCCGATGAGTTTTTTTATTAAAAAATTTTTCGCTAGAATTTTTTTTAAGAAAAAAGAAAAAAAAACCAGCTTTGGGCATTAAAATTAATGAATAATAATGAGGTGCGCGTCAACCAATAGCAATTGAAATGAGAAATATCAGAGCTGTCATTGGTTGATTCAAATTGAAAAGAACACTCTTTTACAAGAAGGTTTACTCCTTCTCAACTCCTTTATTTCTTCAATTCCTTCCTTCCATCACCAGCTGCTCCTTCTTGCTTGTTCTTTTGCTTATGAATTGAAGAAATCCGTAGATTTATATTAAGTTTATTTTTAATTTTTGTTTTTTATATTATTTTTAGTTTTGTTTATTTTTATTTTTAGTTTTGTTTATTTTTATTTTTAGTTTTGTTTATTTTTATTTATAGTTTTGTTTATTTTTATTTTTAGTTTTGTTTATTTTTATTTTTAGTTTTGTTTATTTTTCTTTTTAGTTTTGTTTATTTTTATTTTTAGTTTTGTTTATTTTTATTTTTTGTTTTGTTATTTTTTTAATTTTAACTTTTTTTAATTTTAATTTTTTGTTTGTTTTGTTTTTCTTTTTGTTTTCATATTTTTGTTTGTTTTTGTTGCTTTTTATTATTTTATTTTGTTTTTATTTTTGTTGTTGATTTTTTGTTTTTTGTTTGTTTTTATCGCCTTTGTTTAGTTTATTTTTCATTTTTTTCGTTTATTTTTTTTGGAGTTTTCACAACGTGGCAAAAAAAAACTAATTGCACTGAAAGAATACAAAACCAATGCAAGCAACTAAAATAGCAACAGAAGCCAACCGTAAACAACCACATAAACAACATCAAACATTCAACAACAACACAACAAAAACAACAACAACAACAACACAACACCAACAACAACAAATCGAAAACAACTTCAACATTAACAACTAATAACAACACCAACAACAACAACATCACCAACAACAACAACATCACCAACAACACAAACACAACACAAACAACAACAACACAACAACAACAACAACAACAACAACAACAACAACATAACATCAACAACAACAACAAAATAACAACAACAACAACACTAACCAGTTGTTGACTTGGGACAACGTCAGTCCACTCTGCTCAGCCAACTCTTTTTTCTGATCCTCTGACGGGTAGGGGTGCTGTGGGGGGAGGGGGGCGGGGGTTGGGGGTTGTGGAAGAAGGGGTGATAGGGGTTGTGAAGGGCGGGGGGGGGGAGGGTGATGGGATGGGTTGTGTGTGGTGGTGGAAGGAAGGATGGGTAGGAAGAAGGGGTGGTGGAAAGGAGGAATGATGGGTGAGGGAAGAAAAATTGTAACAACCAATAACAAAGTTAATAAATTTAAAAAACAAGAAAGAAGAATAGAATGGTGATAAAGCTATGAGACTTCAAGAATGGAGAAAAAAGGAGGATGATGTTGATGAAGATGAGGAAGAGGATGAAGGTGATGAAGAGGAGGAGGATGATGGTGATGAAGAGGAGGAGGATGATGGTGACGAAGAGGAAGAGGATGATGGTGATGATGAAGAGAAAGACGATGAGGAGGATGAAGTTGATGGAGAAGAGGAGGAGGAAGAAGCTAGTGATGCACATTATTCATGATGGCTGTGCAAACAAGAACAGTTGCCACAACAGATTTTGTATCTGTGCTTGTACTACTGTTTGTGTGTGTGTGTGTGTGTGTGTGTGTGTGTGTGTGTGTGTGTGTGTGTGTGTGTGTGTGTGTGTGTGAGTGTGTATTTTTTGTACACGTGCGTACGTTTATTTCAAGCAAATTCTTCATATCATACATTCCAACCCATCCTCCTCAACCATCAGTTCTCTTCCACCTCTCACTCACTCTATTTTCTTTTTCCATCTTATCTGTCTTCTCCTTCCTTCTTTTCTACCGTTTTTTCATTCTTCCTTCCTTCTTTCTTTCATTTTTCCTTTCTTCTTTCTTTCATCCTTCTTTCTTTCTTTCTTTCATCCTTCTTTCTTTCATCCTTCTTTCTTTCATCTTTCTTTCTTCCTTCCTTTTTTCTTTTATCCCTTTTATCTTTCTTTTTTTTCTTTTTCTTCCAACGTCTCCATCCCATCCCTCTTCACACTTTCTTTCCTTCATGTTTCTTCATACCTCACCTCTTCCATCCTTTCTCTTCGCCCCCCCCCCCTCCTTCCTCCTATCCTTTGCCCTCCTTCTTCTTCACCTCCCCCCCCCCCCACTCCTTCCTCCTATTCTTTACCCTCCTTCTTCTTCACCTCCCTCATCCTCATTCCCCTATCTCCAAATTTTCTTTTTTAAATCTTCCCTCTTTCCTCTTCCCCATTTTACTACTCCCCTTCCCCCTCTCTTTCCCTCCAACCCCCCCTCCTTCATCCTCCCCCTCTCCTTTCATCTCCCCCCCTCATTCATCCTCCCCCCCTCATTCATCCTCTTCCTCTCCTTTCATCTCCCCCCCCCTCATTCATCCTCCCCCCCTCATTCATCCTCCCTCCCTCATTCATCCTCCTCCTCTCCTTTCATCTCCCCCCCCCTCCTTCATCCTCCCCCCCTCATTCATCCTCCCCCCCCCTTCTTCATCCTCCCCCCCTCCTTCATCCTCCCCCTCTCCTTTCATCCCCCCCCCCCCCCCTCATTCATCCCCCCCCCCCCCTTCT
>OX387262.1:4225163-4230163 GCA_947562095.1 Branchellion lobata | reverse complement strand
AATCCGGAGATTCTCTTATCAACTTGATTATAATTAATTATAATTAATCACTCGTAGCTACGTCATCGTATTTTCCCATCAATAATATAATAAAAATATTATTGTTATTATTTTTATTTTTTTTGTTTTTATTGATTTTTCAAATTATTTTTTATATTATCACTATTATTATAACATTTTATATAATATAATATAATATAAAACAAAATGAAATTAAATAATGTATTATAGTATATGATATGATATGATATATGATATGATATTATATTACATTATATTATATTATATTATATTATATTATATTACATTATATTATATGATATGATATTATATGATATGAAATTATTTTACATTATATTATATTATATTATATTATATTCTATTATATTATATTATATGATATGCTATGATATGATATTATATTATATTATATTTTATTATATTATATTATATTAATCTATATTATATTATATTATATTATATTATATAATATTATATAATATTATATTATATAATATTATATTATATTATATTATATTATATTAATCTATATTAAATTATATTAAATTATATTATATTATATTATATTATATTATATTATATTATATTATATTATATTATATTATATTATATTATATTATATTATATTATATTATATTATATTAAATTAAATTAAATTAAATTATATTATATTATATTATATTATTTTATATTATATTATATTATATTATATTATATTATATTATATTATATTATATTATTTTATATTATATTATATTATATTATATTATATTATATTATATTATAGAACATATTACAATGATAGAGATCATAATATGAAATAAGAAGGTATAAAAACATTAAAAATAGCTTTTTTCATTGTACACGAATTAATCCTTGTGTGTGCGTGCGCGTGTGCACGTGCGTTCACGTGACATATGCGTGTGTTCACAAACCCGAGACTGTGCATGCTGATGCGTACAACAACGAAGCAACACACGCGCTTACGTAAATACACATACGATTGCACGCGTAATAAGATTTCTTTGAACATACAAACACGCAAACACATGTACACAGAGAAAGACACATAGACGAAAACAGACAGACAGACAGACACACACACACACACACACACACACACACACACACACACACACAGACACACACACACACGCACACAAAAATACACATACAAAACCCCACCCAACTACCGTCATAACACACACACACAAAACTGCCGACCACCCAACACACACACATACACACACACACACACACACACACACACACACACACACACACACACGCACATACCATCACACATCCCTGCTATGAAGGCACAGTGTATACTTCATAAATCGTCCGAAGTGTGAGAGCACACGATTTTTTCGTGTACGTGTGAATGTGTGTGTGTGTGTGTGTGTGTGTGTGTGTGTTTGTGTGTGTTTGTGTGTGTGTGTTTGTGTGTGTGTGTGTGTGTGTCTGTGTGTGTGTGTCTGTGTACATTTGTTTGTGTACTCGCAATCGGAAGTGTGTGTGACGATTTGTTTTCGTATGGTTATTGTAAGTTTCTGTGACCAAAATGTCTTATACAATCTCATTTATCTTTCCATACATCCATCCATCCTCCCATCCATCCATCCATCCATCCATCCATCCATCCATTTATCAATCCTTCCATCCATCCATCCATCCATCCATCCATCCATCCATCCATCCATCCATCCATCCATCCATCCATCCTCCCATCCATCCCTCTATCCATCCTCCCATCCATCCATCCTCCCATCCATCCATCCTCCCATCCATCCATCCTCCCATCCATACATCTATCCATCCATCAATCCATTCATCCATCCATCCATCCATCCATCCACCCATACCAACAGCTACGTACCAGGACAGTTTGTAAATCCTACGAACCCCCCACAACCAGAAAATTTTTCCTCGAAAAAAAAAATTTTTGATGGTTGATTTTGCTATGAATTCAAAATGTTTTTTTGTTTTTTTTTTTATTTAATTCCGTAAATTTTTTTTTTCAGATAAAAAAATTTAAAAACTAAAAAAAATTATTTTTTAAGTTGTGAAAATGTTTGAAGATTCGTCGAAAAGTCAATAATTTAGCCTAAAATCAATAATCTTCAAAATTCAGAGGGAATATCATGGAATGTCTAGTTTGAAAACTGTGCGCTATAACAAGTTGTACATTTATTCATTCATTCATTCATTCATTCATTCATTCTTCCATTCAGTCATTCACTCATTCCTTCATCCATTCATTCACTCATTCATTTCTCCATTCATTCATTCATTCCTTCAATAAATCATTCATCCATCCATCCATCCTTTATTCATTCATTCATCCATCCATCCTTCATTCATTCATCCATCCATCCATCCATCCTTCATTCATCCATCCATCCATCCATCCTTCATTCATCCATCCATCCTTCATTCATTTATTCATTCATCCATCCATCCATCCATCCTTCATTTATCCATCCATCCATCCATCCTTCATCCATCCATCCATCCATCCTTCATTCATCCATTCATCCATCCATCCTTCATTCATTCATCCATCCATCCATCCTTCATTCATTCATCCATTCAAAAAGATTGACAAAAATCGATCATGAGTCTTTTCATTTTTCCGAAAAACGAAAAAAACATATTCCGGATTTAATGTCAACTTTTCTGGTGTATTTTTAATTTAAAAAAAAAATCAAAAATTGTTTTTATTTTTATGAAAAATTTTATCATTATTATTTTTTATTTTTCTTATTTTTATTTTTAATTATAATTTTTTTTCATATTTTATTGTAGTTTTTATTTTCATTTTTATTATAATTTAAAAAAAAAAAATAATTATTATTATTTTTTTAAATTATAATCATTTTTCTTTTTATTTTAATTATAATTATAATTATTTTTTTCATTTTCATTATAATTTTTATTTTTTATTATATATATATATATATATATATATATATATATATATATATATATATATATATATATATATATATATATATATATATATATATATATATATATATATATATATATATATATATATATATATATATATATATATATATATATATATATATATATATATATATATATATATATATATATATTTTTTTTTTTTTTTTTTTTTTTTCTTTTTTTTCGATTCTTCACCACAGTCACACCACCCTTATCTTCCCAACATCTCACTAATTCACAGCCAATTTTTTGTCCTATTTTTTAAATGTCTTTCAATATGATACAATACAAAACAAAACAAGACAACGCGATACAATAAAACACAATAAAACAGAATATGATACAATACAAAACAAAAAAAAACCAAGTCAATACAATAAAATACAATAAAACTAAATTCAATAAAATACAAAACAATACAATACAATGCGATACAAGGCAATACAATACAATTACGAATTTTATAGTGGCATTTCGATACAATGCAATACAGGGCAGCACCTTACAATACAAAAAAATACAAAAAATACAATACAAATACAATTATGATTATAGAAGCAATGAAATAATAGAATTATAATAAATCTTAGATAGAAAATAAAAATTATAATAAATAAGGAGAAGTTTCAGTTGCATTATTTTTAATCTTTGGTTTTTGAATGAACTTCCTGTCGTCCGAACAACTGCTCGTTCGTTTCAACATTTCCAAATTTCACCACATCCATAAACTTAGTTTTATTCCAACATCAGACCCTGACCCTCCAACCAACCACTCCACCAATCCATCCATCCATCCTCCAACCAACCACTCCACCAATCCACCAGCCCTCCATCCTCCAACCAACCACTCCACCAAACCACCATCCATCCATCCTCCAACCAACCACTCCACCAAACCACCATCCATCCATCCTCCAACCAACCACTCCACCAAACCACCATCCCTCCACCCTCCAACCAACCACTCCACCAATCCACCATCCCTCCATCCTCCAACCAACCACTCCACCAAACCACCATCCCTCCATCCTCCAACCAACCACTCCACCAATCCACCATCCCTCCACCCTCCAACCAACCACCCCACCAAACCATCCCTCCATCCTCCAACCAACCACTCCACCAAACCACCATCCATCCATCCTCCAACCAACCACTCCACCAAACCACCATCCATCCATCCTCCAACCAACCACTCCACCAAACCACCATCCATCCATCCTCCAACCAACCACTCCACCAAACCACCATCCCTCCATCCTCCAACCAACCACTCCACCAATCCACCATCCCTCCATCCTCCAACCAGCCACTCCACCAAACCACCATCCCTCCATCCTCCAACCAACCACTCCACCAAACCACCCTTCATTTTTCTCCATCATTCCTCCAAATCCCTCACTCCTCAAAAGCAATGTCCCAGTATTCCGGAAACAGTTTAAATATCCGGACCCCGATAAAATCCCCCACCTAAAAACCAACCAACTACTACAGTGCAACCATCACAGCAACAAAATACAATAGAATGAAATACAATACAAATGCGAGTTTTGATGCACCTAATCACCACAACAACCACCACAACAACCACCACAACAACCACCACAACAACCACAACAACCACCATAGCAACCACAACAACAACTACCACAACAACCACCACAACAACCACCACAACAACCACAACAACCACCATAGCAACCACAAAAACCACCACAACAACCACCATAACAACCACTACAACAAACACCATAGCAACCTCCCCAACGCACAGTGAGATGCTGAAAAAGCCAGGCCCGCATGATGTTGGTGGCAATCTTGGGAAAAATACCCCGTTTTTTCTGCTGCTTCGCTAAGCTCCCGTTCAAGTCGTTTTCCTCGTCTGCTGTGCCTTCGCCAGACCCCACGCTGTTGTCCATGCAGTCTCCTGTGGTGTGGTGTGGTGTGGTGTGGTGTGGTGTGGTGTGGCGTGGTGTCCTGTGGTGTGGTGTGGCGTGGTGTGGTGT
>OX387262.1:4210163-4215163 GCA_947562095.1 Branchellion lobata | reverse complement strand
TGATGGTGATGATGATGATGATGATGAGGATGATGATGATGGTGATGATGATGATGATGATGATGGTGATGATGATGGTGGTGATGATGATGATGATGATGATGATGATGATGATGATGATGGTGATGATGATGATGATGATGATGATGATGATGAGCTTATGTGAATAAAATAAATTATATTTTACGAACACATTACGAAAAGTATTACTAAGTCGAACAAGAATTCCAAGACGAGCAATCATGTTAGCAACGGTTGCTAGAGTGAACGTGACAATAATTGTTAAGGTTGCCATAGTAACGGTTGCTAAGGTAACCAAATAAAAAAATGTTAATGAAAAAAAAAAGATTATGCAAAAAAAATGTTTGTAAAAACAAATGGCGGAGAAGCTAAAAAAATAAAAAATGAAAATTAAATTTAAAAATCGAATGAAGGAAGAAATATCTAGAAAGCAAGTTGGATGGATGGATGGATGGATGGATAGAAGAATGAGTGAATGGAAGAATAGATAGATAGATAGATAGATAGATAGATAGATAGATAGATAGATAGATGGATGGATGGCTAGATGGATGAATAAATGGATGGATAGATGGATAGAGAGATGGATGGAGAGATGGATGGAGAGATGGATGGAGAGATGGATGGCTAGATGGAGGGCTAGATGGATGAATAGATGGATAAATAGATGGATGAATAGATGAATGACTAGATGTATGAATAGATGGATGAATAGTTGAATGGAAATATGGAGAGATGGATGGAAGGGATAGGTGAATGGATGGATAGATGGAAAGAAAAACAGGAGGACTAATGGATGAATAAAAAGAAAGATGAAAAGAAAGAGAAGAAGAAAAAAGAATAGAGCTGTCAGGTGGATGGCTGGATGATTGATGGGTGTCCGGTGCAGTATGGTTAAAGGGGAGGGGGGAGAGGGCGGTGGAATGGGGGCTGGTGGTGGAATGGTTAAAAGGGGGAAGGGTGGAGGTGGTGGTGGAAAGAGTGGGAAGGAGGAATGTGAAAAAGAAAAAAGGAGGAAAAAAAAGAAAGAAAAAAAGAAAGAAATAGAAGAAAAGAAAAATAAAAAAGGAGTAAAGAAGAGGAGAAGAGAAGAAGACGAAGAAAGGAGAAGGAAGAGAGGAGGAAGAGGAAGAGGAGGATGAGGAAAAGAGGAGGAAGAGAGGAGGAAGAGGAAGAGGAGGATGAGGAAAAGAGGATGAGAAAGAGAGGATGAGAAAGAGAGGATGAGGAAGAGAGGATGAGGAAGAGAGGATGAGGAAGAGAGGATGAGAAAGAGAGGATGAGGGAGAGAGGATGAGAAAGAGAGGAGGAAGAGGAAGAGGAGGATGAGAAAGAGAGGATGAGGAAGTGATGTTTTTGAGATGTACATAGGTTGTGTGTGTACGATTTGTTTATGTGAGTTGTTAATATCTTGTTAATGTGTTGCATTATCTCTTTGGAGTGGCCCTTATCAGATCAACAATGCTATGCATGGCAGAAGCTCCATATACAAGCATACACACACACACACACACACACACACACACACACACACACACACACACACACACACACAAACACACACACACACACACACAAACACAAACACACACACACACACACACACACACACACACACACACACACACACACACATACAAACAACACACACACATACACACAAACACACACATACACACACGGATACACACAGATACACAATAACACTCACAAACACGCACACCCGCACACAAAGACACACACATACAACTACACACAGACACACACACATACAACAGAACAAGCAAGGTGCATTCCATAAGAAAGCATTGCGCTCTTTTTAATCGTCTTGCTTTGTGTGGTCTTGTGTGTGTGTGTGTGTGTGTGTGTGTGTGTGTGTGTGTGTGTGTGTGTGTGTGTGTGTGTGTGTGTGTGTGTGTGTTTGTGTGTATGTGTGTGTGTTTGTGTGTGTGTGTGGGTTTTTTTGTGTGTGCGTATGTATGTGTGTGTTTGTGTGTGTGTGTGTGTTTTTCTGTGTGCGTATGTATGTGTGTGTTTGTGTGTGTGTGTGTGTTTTTGTGTGTGCGTATGTATGTGTGTGCGTGTGTGTGTGTGTTTGTGTGTGTGTGTGTGTGTGTGTGTGTGTGTGTGTGTGTGTGGGTATGTGTGTGTGTGTGTGTGTGTGTGTGTGTGTGTGTGTGTGTGTGTGTGTGTGTGTGTGTGTGTGTGTGTGTGTGTGTGCGTGCAAGGAATGGCGTGCGTGCGTACGTAATTCTTCTTGCGTGTATCGTTCGTCAATGCGTTTACGTGTACTAGCGCTGTTTGCGTGAAATTATATAAATGGATGGATGGAAGAAAGGAGGAATGTAGGAGGGATGAATGAATAGGTGAATGTTTGGGTGAATGAATGAGTGAATTTTTGGGTGAATGTTTGGGTGAGGTTGTCATATACGAATGAATGAATGAAAAACTGAATAGATGAGTGGAAGAATTGATGAAACAAATAGAAGGAGAAATGGATGAACTAATTAACGAATGGATGGATGGATGATAAAACGGATGAAAATATGAAAGAATGAAGGGATGAATGAATGAAAGAATGAAGAGATGGATAAATGAAAGAACGAATGAATGGATGAGTGCATAGATGGATTGAAAAATTATTGGATGAACGCGAGAGTAGTGAATTGGATGGATAGAGTGATGAATGGACAGATAGACGGATGAATGGATGGATGAATTAATGGATGGACGGATGAATGGATGGATGAATTAATGGATGGACAGAAGAATGGATGGATGAATGGAAGAGTTGACGGATAAATGGATGGATGAATTAATGGATGGACGGATGAATGGATGGATGAATGGAAGAGTTAATGGATGAATGGATTTAAGAATTAATGGATGGACGGATGAATGGATGGATGAATTAATTGGTGGATGGGAGAATGAATGGATGAATGGAAGAGTTAATGGATGAATGGATGGATGAATTAATGGATGGACGGATGGGAGATTGAATGGATGAATGGTTGGTTGAACACCTGTTGAGAAGTAAACTGACGTTTTGTAACTTGTGTGCATAACAAAATAATAAAAGAATGATAAAAATAATAATAAAATAGTAAAATAAGAATAAAAATAATAAAAATAATAATAATAATAATAAGATAATGAAAATAATAATAAAAAATGAATTAAAAAGAAATAATGTTAATAAAAAGAATAATAAAGAACATAGATGTTAAAAATTAAAACAAATAAAATAAAGAAAGAATAATAAAAAAAAACAATAAACATAATTGAAAAAAATAATAAAATTAATAATAAAAATAATAAAAATAATAATAAAAATAATAAAAATTATAAAAAATTATTACGATAGATTGTTACGGAGTATTACATTATGACGTAATGAATATTATCTTGTTGGGGGGAGAAAAATTAAAAAAAATTTTTTTAATTTAATAGGGATTTTTGCGTTTAATATAATATTAATTATAATTGGTACCAGTTATTAATTATTATTAGTTATTATTATTATCAACAAAAAGAAATATATTAAAAATTTGAAAAGAGAAAATAATAATAATAATAATAATCATAAATACAAATACATTGTGTATGTATGTTGTGTGTGTGTGTGTGTGTGTGTGTGTGTGTGTGTGTGTGTGTGTGTGTGTGTGTGTGTGTGTGTGTGTGAATGTGAACAAAACAAACCATACGTGCAAAATATGAGAAGTGAAAGCGTATACAACGGGTTAGAACATGATACACAACATGATACATAACACGATACAAAACATGATACATCATCATCTTCATCATCACCATCACCATCATCATCATCATCATCATCATCATCATCATCATCATCATCATCATCATCATCATCATCATCATCATCATCATCATCATCATCATCATCATCATCATCATCATCATCATCATCATCATCATCATCATCATCATCATCATCATCATCATCATCATCATCATCATCATCATCATCATCATCATCATCATCATCATCATCATCATCATCATCATCATCATCATCATCATCATCATCATCATCATCATCATCATCATCATCATCATCATCATCATCATCATCATCATCATCATCATCATCATCATCATCATCATCATCATCATCATCATCATCATCATCATCATCATCATCATCATCATCATCATCATCATCATCATCATCATCATCATCATCATCATCATCATCATCATCATCATCATCATCATCATCATCATCATCATCATCATCATCATCATCATCATCATCATCATCATCATCATCATCATCATCATCATCATCATCATCATCATCATCATCATCATCATCATCATCATCATCATCATCATCATCATCATCATCATCATCATCATCATCATCATCATCATCATCATCATCATCATCATCATCATCATCATCATCATCATCATCATCATCATCATCATCATCATCATCATCATCATCATCATCATCATCATCATCATCATCATCATCATCATCATCATCATCATCATCATCATCATCCCATGGTCACAGTGTTCAGACTCTTGTTGAGAGGAAGAGGAAGAATAACGAAGACGGAAACCGTTAATAATAGCAATAACAATAATAATAATCATAATAATAATAAAAAGAATAATAATAATAATAATAAAAATAATAATAATAATAATAATAAAAATAATAATAATAATAATGAATTCTGCAGTGTTTTTTTTATTATTTTATTATTAAAATCATTTTTATTTTATTTTTAAAATCATTTTTATTTTATCTATTTTAATTTTTATTCTAATCAGTATTGTTATTATTTCTGTTAATATTGTTTTTGTTTATTAATTTTTAAATTTATTATTATTATTATTATTATTAATATTATTATTATTATTATTATTATTATTATTATTATTATTTTAATCCCTGAAATTATTATTATATTTATTATTATTATTTATATTATTAATAC
>OX387262.1:4182663-4187663 GCA_947562095.1 Branchellion lobata | reverse complement strand
TGAATCATGTTTGTATAGGATATAAATACCTCCCTCCAGCACCCCTCCTCATCCCTTCAACACCCCTCCTCCTCCATCCACCACCCCTCGTCCTCCCTCCACCACCCCTCCTCATCCCTTCAATTCCCCTCGTCCTCCCTCCACCACCCCTCGTCCTCCCTCCACCACCCCTCGTCCTTCCTCCACCACCCCGCGTCCTCCATCCACCACCCTTCCTTCGCCCTCCACCACCATTCCTCCTCCCTCCACCACCCTTCCACCTCCCTCCAGCACCACTCCTTCTCCTTCCACCTCCTTCTCTTCTTCCTACCTTCCTACCTTCTCTCTTCCCACCTTTTTCTTCTTCCACTTCACCACCGCCAACACCAACACCAACGCCAACACCACCTCCCCCGCCACCACCTCCACCACCACCACCATCACCACCACCACCACCACCACCACCACCACCTCCACCACCACTATCATCACCGCCACCTCCACCACTCCCATATTCGCCTTCCTCCACCACAACATGTGCACGTTGTTATGTGTTGAGACAGTGTGTGCGTGTGGGCTTGGAGAGAATGGCTGGAGAGAAGATGGAGGAGGGATAGAGAGGATGGAGGAGGGATAGAGAGGATGGAGGAGGGATAGAGAGGATGGAGGAGGGATAGAGAGGATGGAGGAGAGATAAAAAGGATGGAGAAGGGATAGAGAGGATGGAGGAGGGATAGAGAGGATGGAGGAGGGATAGAGAGGATGGAGGAGGGATAGAGAGGATGGAGGAGGGATAGAGAGGATGGAGGAGGGATAGAGAGGATGGAGGAGGGATAGAGAGGATGGAGGAGGGATAGAGAGGATGGAGGAGGGATAGAGAGGATGGAGGAGGGATAGAGAGGATGGAGGAGGGATAGAGAGAATGGAGGAGAGATGGAGAGGATGGAGGAGGGAAAGAGAAGATGGATGAGGGATGGAGAGGGTGGAAGAGGATGGAGAGAGAGAGGATGAAGAGAGGATGGAAAGAGAATGGAAAGGGGATGAGAAATGGGTGAAGAGAGAGCTGGGAAGAAAGTGGGGATAAGGAAAGATTGAAAGAGATGGAGGTTGGATAAGGAGAGAAGAAATGAAGAAAGAAAGGTGGAAAAAGAGCAGTGAAATGGGGTTGAAGCTGATTGGTGGTGTACGGTGGATGGATGGGTGGTGGATAGGTGGATGATGAGTAGATGGATAGTGGATAGATGGATGGATGGATGAATGGATGATAGATGGATGGATAGATGGATGATAGATGGATGATAGATGGATGATAGATGGATGGATAGATGGATGATGAGTGGATGGATAGTGGATAGATGGATGATGAGTGGATGGATAGTGGATAGATGGATGATGAGTGGATGAATAGTGGATAGATGGATGATGGATAAAAAATAATGGATGATGGATGGGTGGCTGGATGTTGTATAACGAGCGAAAAGTGAAAGATGGATGATGGCAAGATGGATGGATGGTTGCAGGTTGGATGGATGATGGAAAGATGGATGGGTGGTTGCAGGTTGGATGGATGCATGGTGGGTGGCGCATATGATATACGTAGCGAGTTATTTATAGACATATTTTAGTCATTAGCCAGGGAGTTCTTTATGCAGAGCTTCACTTTTATTGCCATCTCTGGTGGCCTCGCCTACGGATTCCTTTACATTTTGCAACTGTATTTCAAGTCAATTTCTTTTTTTTTTTTTTTAATTTAATTTAATAACAATTTGAAAATTATTTCAGTGTTTAGACTTTGTTTTTTGTTTTTTTCTTTTTTTGTTTTTGGTTTTTTGTTTTTTTGTTTTTTGTTTTTTGTTTTTTTGTTTTTTTTTTTTGTTTTTTTTTTCTTCAATATTTATTTATTTACTGTTTTTTTGAATTTTTAGCAAAACTATAATTTTAGTTTTTTTATTTTTTTACAGTGTTTTTTTTTAACGAGTTTTGATTTCCCACTTTTCAAGGTTTTTATCATTTTTATTGAGCTATAAATTCTATTTTTTTATAAATTCATTTATGTTTTTTTATCATTTATATATCTTTTTATGTAGCTTAATTTTTTTTAAATATTTTTATTGTCTGTTTATTGTTTAAGCAAAATTATTATTATTATTTTTATTTTTATTATTTTTATTTTTTTTATTTTTATTTTTATTTTTATTTTTATTTTTCAATTATTATTTTGAAGTTTTTATAATTAACGAAAATCTTTCACACTCGAAAAAGCAATCAAAATACGATTAAACCCAAGCTTGTCAGTCTAAAAGTGAACTTTTGGATAAAATTTTAAAAGTTAATTTAAGTTTAAAAAAATTTTTTTTTGAATTTAAAGCAGTAAATAACAAAATTCTAAAAATAGAAAAAAAAAAGATTTTTTTGAGAAGGATTTGAGGATTACACACGGTGAGAGTTTGTCATAAGTTAAATCGTATCAAAATTTAATCTCACAAAGATTAATTCGGGTTGATTTGGATTTGAATGGATTTAGGTCAAAAGGAGATTTAGGTCAAAAAGAGATTTAGGTCAAAAGTGGAATTAGGTCAAAAGGAGATTTGATTAAAAGTGAATTTAGGCGAAAAGAAGATTTGGGTAAAAGTGGATTTAGATAATGGTGGATTTAGTAGGTTAAAAATGGATTTGGGTTGAAAATGAATTGAAGTTAAAAGAGGATTTAGGTTAAAAGTGGATTTAGATTAAAAGAGGATTTAGGTTGAAAAAGATTTAGATTAAAAGAGGATTTAGGTTAAAAGTGGATTTAAAGGAACTTAATGGAAGCGTGTTCTACGTCAGCGCTATCTTTTGAGGGGTTCTGACAAGTCTATCTTCTTTGGGAGGGGGGGAGGAGGAGGGGGGGAGGAGGGGGAGGGGAGAAGGAGGGGGATGGGGGAAAGAGGAGGAGGGAGGAAAGAGGAGGAGGGAGGAAGGAAGAGGAGGGGAGAAGGAGGAGGAGGGGGGAAGTAGGGGGGGAAGGAGGGGGGGAAGGAGGGGGGGAAGGAGGGGGGAAGGAGGAAGAGGGGGAGAAAGAGGAGGGGGGGAAGGAGGAAGAGGGGGAGAAAGAGGAGGGGGGGAGGAGGGGGGTTGGAAAGAAGGTAAGGAAAAAGGGAAGAAGGGGTAGAAGATAATGGAGGAAGGAAGGTTACAGAAAATAGAAAGAGAAGTGGAGAAAAGGCAGAGAGGTGGAAAGAAAAGAAAAATGAAAAAAATTGTGAATAAAATTTTGAAAAATTAGAAAAAAAATTGAAAAAAAAAGAAAAAAATAGGTTAAAAAAAAGGAGGGGAAGAGGAAGAATAAATGGGAGAAGAAAATGAAGATGGAAGGAAACAAGTGAAAAAAAAAGAAAAAAAAAGAGAAAAAAAAAAAAAAAAAGAAAAAAAAAGAAAAAAAAAAAAAAAAAAGAAAAAAAAGAAAAAAAAGAAAAAGATGACGTTGAAGGGAAAAATTGTTTTCAAGTAGAGCTTTTGAGGAAGTTTCCTGCAAGGTTACTTCTTCAAGTTATAAGCATTTTTTATAATTAATTATTGTTTTTATTTTTACTTATCTTATTATTATTATTATTATTATTATTACTATTTTGAATTTTCTTTTTCTTTTTTTATTACTATCATTATTAATAATAATAATGATAATAATAATAATAATAATAATAATAATAATAATAATAATAATAATAATAATAATAATAATAATAATAATAATAATAATAATAATAATAATAATAATAATAATAATAATAATAATATTATTATTATTATTATTATTATTAATAAAATTATTATCATCATTATTATTATTTTTATTATTATTATCGTTACTATTATTATTATTAGTAGTAGTAGTAGTAGTAGTAGTAGTAGTAGTAGTAGTAGTAGTAGTAGTAGTAGTAGTAGTAGTAGTAGTAGCAGCAGCAGCAGTAGTAGTAGTAGTAGTAGTAGTAGTAGTAGTAGTAGTAGTAGCAGTAGTAGTAGTAGTAGTAGTAGTAGTAGTAGTAGTAGTAGTAGTAGTAGTAGTAGTAGTAGTAGTAGTAGTAGTAGTAGTAGTAGTAGTAGTAGTAGTAGTAGTAGTAGTAGTAGTAGTAGTAGTAGTAGTAGTAGTAGTAGTAGTAGTAGTAGTAGTAGTAGTAGTAATAGTATTAGTAGTAGTAGTAGTAGCAGTAGTAGTAGTAGTAGTAGTACTTTTTCTTCTTATTCAACATAACAGACAATTTTTTTATTGTCACTTTTTTTTTTTGATTTTATTTTTCTTTCTTTTTATTTTTCTCTTGTCCACCTTCCTCTTATTTTTTTGTTTTTCCATCCACCTTTTTTTTTATTTTTTGTTGTTTTTTTCTTCATTATTCCATTTTTCTTTCGTTCCAGATTTTCTTGCTTTATTTAATTTCATTTTTTTTTCTAATTTTTTTATTTTCTTCACTTTCCTTTTTTCCTTTTTCTCTTTTTTTTCTTTTTCTTTTTCTTTTTTTTTCTTTTTCTTTTTTTAACTATTTATTTATTTTTATTTATTCATTTTTTTTCATTTAATTTTTTTATTTTCTTTTTTTTTCTTTCTTTCCTTTTCTTTTTTTTTTCTTTTTTTTTCTTTATCAACCCCTCAAAATTAAAATTCCACATAAAGTAATCACTCGCATCCTTATCTCTCCCACAACAAATTATTATTCACAAGAATGACCACTTTTAAACATTAGAAAAAAAAACATTAAAAATTATTATTTTTAATTATATTCAATTTGTTTTTTTATATCAAAACTTTTCGTTTTTTTTCATTAAAATCTTTTCATTATTTTTGAATATTTTTTTTATTAAAATTTTTTTTTTTTAATTTAAATAATTTTTTATATTTAAATGTTTTTTTTTATTTAAATATTTCGTTTTTTTTTTTTTAATATTTTTTTTATTATTAATTCCTCGTTTTTATTTAAAGTAAAAACAGGATTCGCTTCTTTTTTTTCTTTAAATTATTTAAAATTTCTATTTTCAACTTTTGTGAG
>OX387262.1:4167663-4172663 GCA_947562095.1 Branchellion lobata | reverse complement strand
GAAGTAGGAAAAAGAGGAAGAAGAGGAAAAAGAGGTAGGGAAAGTAGAAGAGGAAGAAGAAGAGGAGGAAGAGGAAGAGGAGGAAGAAGAGGAGGAAGAAGAGGAGGAGGAGGAAGAAGAGGAGGAAGAAGAGGAGAAGGAGGAAGAAGAGGAGGAGGAGGAAGAAGAGGAGGAAGAAGAGGAGGAGGAGGAAGAAGAGGAGGCAGGAAAGATGTGATGGTGATTCGTAGGGGACCAGTGGCGGCAAAGGAATAACTTGAAGGTAGGAACGTTTGACGTTGCTGCTTCTGCGACACGTTAGGAGGCCTTGGTGGGGCGTGTTGAGAACCGTTTGTGACGTTGTTTGCAAACTTTGTTCTCACTGTTCACACTTTGGCAGGTGTTCGTACATGTTCGCACAAACACACACGATGAACGGTTCTTCGTTAAGACGAAAATAGGTGTGGCAAACAAAAACTGGTCAAAAAAGAAACGAAAAGTAAAATTATATGAAAAAACATAAAAGAAAAAACAAAGAACTGACAGGTATTTCCTTTCCGTTGCTCAAAAATGACTTCTAACTCTGAAGTTTCTCTCAAAACATGTGAACAGTGTTTTCACAAAACAGAATGAACAATGTTTTCACAAACAGGGTGAACAATGTTCTCACAAACAGGATGAACAATGTTCTCACAAACAAGGTTAACAATGTTCTCACAAACAGGATGAACAATTTTCTCACAAACAAGGTTAACAATGTTCTTACAAACCATGTGAACAAAGTTTTCACGAACTGTGAACAAAGCAGCAAAGAACATGGGATATTGATTAGTGAAAGGTTATACGCATAACATTTGTAATGTTGCATGTATCAGTGGATGGAACAGATTATAATATAATTATAATATAATATAATATAATATAATATAATATGATATGATATAATATTATATGATATGATATGATATGATATGATATGATATAATATAATATAACATAATATAATATAATATAATATGATATTATATGATATGATATGATATGATATAATATAATATAATATAATATAATATAATATAATATAATATAATATAATATAACATAATATAATATAATATAATATAATATAATATAATATAATATAACATTTTATGATATAATTTAATAAAGTTTATTAAAAGGTTTTATAATACAATACAATAAAATATACTAATTAATACAAATATATTAATATAAATACAATAAAATATACTAATTAATATAAATATATTAGTATAAATACAATAAAATATACTAATTAATACAAATACAATAAAATATACTAATTAATACAAATACAATAAAATATACTAATTAATACAAATACAATAAAATATACTAATTGATACAAATACAATAAAATATACTAATTGATACAAATACAATAAAATATACTAATTGATACAAGCTATCAGTAATTATTATTTCTTATTGCGTTTTATTCCCAATCACCATTCATTAATACTTATTATTACTACTTATTATTATTGTTTCATATGATGAATATGGCACTTGTAACAGTATACAGTAACAATTGAAGGTTTGAACGAGGTTGTAGGATGTTGTTACACTAACATCACAAAACAAACAACAAACACAACAAACACCACAAACAAAACAAACAACAAACACAACAAACACCACAAACAAAACAAACAACAAACACAACAAACACCACAAACAAAACAAACCACAAACACAACAAACACCACAAACAAAACAAACCACAAACACAACAAACACCACAAACAAAACAAGCCACAAACACAACATTAAAAACACAAGGAACACAACAATCACAACACTAAAAACACTAAGAACACAACGAACATTTAAACAGACACAAACCACAAACACAACAAATACAAAAAACAAAAACACAACATCACAACCACAAAGAAAACAGCACAAACGCGACAAACACAAACACAACACACCACAAACATAACAAACCACAAATAAAACACACCAAAAACACAACAAACACAGCAAACCACAAACACAATAAACCGCAAACACAATACACAACAAACACAATAAACCGCAAACACAACAAACCACAAACACAACAAACCACAAACACAACACACCAAAAACACAACAAACACAGCAAACCACAAACACAATAAACCGCAAACACAATAAACCACAAACACAACAAACCTTATGTGACATTTCGAAAGTGTGGCCGTTGAATTCTGCTCTGTGTTTATCGATCGCTTGTTGTTTGTGTTGTTGTTGGTGTTGTTTGTGTTGTTGTTGGTGTTGTTTGTGTTGTTGTTGGTGGTAGTGTTGTTTGTGTTCTTTTTGGTGGTGATGGGGTTGTGTTGTTGTTGTTGGTGTCAATGTTGTTGCTGGTGGTTGTGTTGGCAGTGGTGTTGTTGTTGGTGGTTGCTGTGGTCACGTTAGTGTTACTGCAATGGTTGTTGGGGGTTGTTGTTACAGTGATGTTTGTTGGGGGTTGTTGTTACAGTGATGGGTGTTGTTGTTATTTTTGACAACGGAAATGGTGTGTTATTTTTGTTGCTTCTGCTTCGCTGTTGTTTGGCTTTTGCTGCTGTTACTTTTGCGATGGATGTGGATGCTTGCGGACGCGGCCGTCTGGCTGTTTTTGTAAGTATAGTTGAGTTTGTTTGGCTGTATTTGTAAGTATGGTTGTGTGTCTTTGGCTGTATTTGCAGGTGTGGTTGTGTGTGTTTGGCTGTATTTGTAGGTATGGTTGTGTGTGTCTAACTGTATTTGTACGTATGGTTGTGTTTGACTGTAATTGTAGGTGTGGTTGAGTATTTCTGGCTGTTCTCGTAGATGTGATTAGGGACGTGGTTGCAACTGGTTGATGACTACCACTTCACCCGCGCCTCAACGTCGACTCGCACTCGACAGTGACGAGCCTTGAGCGCCTCAAGACGCCTCTGTGCTTATCAGAGCTTGAATCTTCAATCCTGTATTACTCCCATGCCTGTGTTCTGTGGAATTCACCAACAAACTCAGCGACCCAACTTCCACAACGTTACAGACAGGACTTATCAGATCAAAAAGTTGGTTTGTCTTCAGTCTGTTGTATTATTGTTTTGTATTCTCGTGGCCTCGAAACTCTACGGGTTAATGCCGCTATAATATATTTGTATTTTTTTTTGTATTGTTTTGTATTGTATTGTTTTGTATTATATCGTGTTGTATTGTATTGTATTGTGTTGTATTGTATTGTATTGTATTGTATTGTATTGTGTTGTTTTATTGTGTTGTATTGTATTGTATTGTATTGTGTTGTATTGTATTGTATTGTATTGTGTTGTATTGTATTGTATTGTATTGTATTGTATTGTATTGTATTGTATTGTATTCAGACAACAATTTTACATTTATTCAGAGATTTTAGACTATAATCATTAGCTAGATTTAATCCGTGAATTCGGATAATTTTAATTCAAAAATAACAAAATCTCCTTCAAAACAAACTTTTTTAAACTTGTGAAAACATTTACTTTAGATTAGGTGTTAAAATCCGCGTAAATGAAAACACCCCTGGAAGCCCTAACAATAATTTACAAGTGATTACAACTTCCGATCATTGGAAAAATCCCCGCAAAAACTTTTCAAAATCCAAACTAGAAACTTTCGCAAAACTCCTCGCCAACTCCATCAACGCCTCTCAGTTCCAACTTTTGTTCAGAAGGCCTATTCAAACTACAGCACCTCACTTGAATATTTTAAAAAACCCAGTTGAATCTACGCCACACTCAATCACTCATTACGCATCTAAAACTCACACACTTGACATTTTAACTTAACCACAAAGTTCTGTTAAAGCAATAACTGTTTAACGTTTCGAGGATCAGCGCAGCAACCACTCCATTGGATTCCCGCCTCAGAGCATCACCAATGTCTGTAAGAAGATCCAGTCAAGATCACAACTTCCCTCAACTCCGGATCTCAAAGTACCGCGTGGTTATGGAAAATATTTCAGACAGACGTGTATCTGTTGTATATATCACACTGCCTAGAGATGTATGAATCCAAACGCCTTATGGGTGCGAGAGGTTATATATGTATATATATATATATATATATATATATATATATATATATATATATATATATATATATATATATATATATATATATATATATATATATATATATATATATATATATATATATATATATATATATATATATATATATATATATATATATATATATATATATATATATATATATATATATATATATATATATATATATATATATATATATATATATATATATATATATATATATATATATATATATATATATATATATATATATATATATATATATATATATATATATATATATATATATATATATATATATATATATATATATATATATATATATATATATATATATATATATATATATATATATATATATATATATATATATGTTTGTAACATCCTAATAAATATATTCATTGTATCGAGGAAGATGTTGGTATATGGTATTGGAATTGTATGTGATTGTATGAAAATATACGGTATTAGTACAGAAATACAATACTATACTATATACTGCGATACATTGCGGTATGACACAATACAATAGAATACAATACAATACGTTAAAATACAATACAATAAAAACAAAACAATACAATAAAATACAATAAAAAACAAGAAAAATCGATACAATACAAAAAAAGAAAATACAATACAATACAAAACAATGCATTAAAATACAATAAAAATACAAGTTTTATTATAGTAGCCTTAACGCATTAGAATTTACAGGCAAAAGGCCGAGAAGGCAGAAGGCTTTGACTGTGGTTTTGAAAAAGGATACGTGATCATGTGTGGTGGATGGAGGTGTGGTGGATGGAGGTGTGGTGGATGGTGGTGTGGTGGATGGTGGTGTGATAGATGGTGGGGTGGTAGATGGTGGTGTGGTGGATGGAGGTGTGGTGGATGGTGGTGTGGTGGATGGAGGTGTGGTAGATG
>OX387262.1:4155163-4157663 GCA_947562095.1 Branchellion lobata | reverse complement strand
GTGGTGTGGTGTGGTGTGGTGTGGTATTGTGTGGTGTGGTGTGGTGTGGTATTGTGTGGTGCGGTGTGGTGTGGTGTGGTGTGGTGTGGTGTGGTGTGGTGTGGTGTGGTGTGGTGTGGTGTGGTGTGGTGTGGTGTGGTGTGGTGTGGTGTGGTGTGGTGTGGTTATCATCATCATTGTGTTGTTGTTTGATGTGGCGTGGAATCCTTAATTATAAATTGAAAACCATTTTATTACGTTGAATAAAATTAGCCTCACCTTAGATGATTAGTTCAAGATTATTGATTGGTGGGAAGGAGGAGGAGGAGGATGATGATGATGATGATGATGATGATGATGATGATGATGATGATGATGATGATGATGATGATGATGATGATGATGATGATGATGATGATGATGATGATGATGATGATGATGATGATGATGATGATGATGATGATGATGATGATGATGATGATGATGATGATGATGATGATGATGAGGATGTTGCTAAAAAAAGGAAAAAAGAAAGATGGATGGATGGGTGAATGGATGGATGGATGGATGGATGTATGGATGGATGGATGAGTGGATGGATGGATGGATGGATAGATGGATGAATGGATGGAAAAGAGGAAGAGAAAGTCTGAGCTGACTGGCAACAAGGGCTGAAAGATACTTCGTGTGCGTTGAGCTCTCCGGTGGGATATAGACGTTTGTGATGGAGATGGAACGTCTACTCGAGGTTGGTAGAAGTATGCACTGCCGTTCTAAGGGGATTACTGCGGGGCACTGGGGCACCGAGTATTGGAGGCCTTTTTTGATGTAAGTGATGAGGCCTCCACCTCTTCTTGTGTGAGTTCCACTACCCTTCCAGTCCGTTCTGATAACATCAAAACTTTTCAGTAGAGGGGTAGGGTCCTCCAAACCAAGCTTGGTTTCTTGTAGCAGAATGATGTCCACTGCGTACTTCTTTATGACCACTCGGAGTTCGGGGATCTTCGTTGCCAGGTAGTCACAATTCCATCGCATTACGGTCAGCTTTCTGAGGTTGTTTCTGGTCGTTTGAGGTTTTCTTGTTCCTTCTGCTTCGAATTACTCAGTTTTTAATCACTTTTTATTTTTAAAATCTCTTCCAGCCTCGTCATTCATTCATTCTTTCATTCATTCATTCATTCATTCATTCATTCATTCATTCATTCATTCATTCATTCATTCATTCATTCATTCATTCATTCATTCATTCATTCATTCAGTCATTCATTCATTCATTCATTCATTCATTCATTCATTCATTCATTCTCCTCCGAAATTTCATTCTTCAATGTTTTTATTACACCCTTTTCCACCCTTTTCCACCCTTTTCAACCATTTCAACCATTTCAACCATTTCAACCATTTCAACCATTTCAACCATTTCAACCATTTCAACCATTTCAACCATTTCAACCATTTCAACCATTTCAACCTTTCCAACCATTTCAACCATTTCAACCATTTCAACCATTTCAACCATTTCAACCATTTCAACCTTTCCAACCATTTCAACCATTTCAACCATTTCAACCATTTCAACCATTTCAACCTTTCCAACCATTTCAACCTTTCCAACCATTTCAACCATTTCAACCATTTCAACCATTTCAACCATTTCAACCATTTCAACCTTTCCAACCATTTCAACCATTTCAACCATTTCAAGCTTTCCAACCATTTCAACCATTTCAACCTTTTCAACCTGAAACAAAAATCAAAACTCACAGATGCAAGCGACAAAAGTTTCCGGACAGGTTTGAGGCCAAGGGTGGCCTGGAAGCATCGCAAAGTTAAGCGCCTCTGAGGCAACCTTGGTTGCGAATTGTACGCTATAACAAGTTGTACCTTCATTCAATCATTCATTCACTCATTTATTCATTCATTTATTTATTTATTTATTCATTCATTCATTCATTCATTCATTCATTCATTCATTCAGTCATTCATTCATTCATTCATTCTTTCATTCATTCATTCATTCATCCATTCATTCATTCATTCATTCATTCATTCATTCATTCATTCATTCATTCATTCATTCATTCATTCATTCATTCATTCATTCATCCATTCATTCATTCATTCATTCATTCATTCATTCATTCATTCATCCATCCATCCATCCATTCATTAATTCATTCATTCATTCATCCATTCATTCACTCATTCATTCATTCATTTTCGACCACCCGATGTTTTTACACTTTTTGTTTTCACTCATAATTTGAAAAAAAAAAAACAAAGAAGAGAAAAATGCAACGAGAAAAACTGAGAAAAAAATTTTTTCTCGCCGCAAAATTTCTCCTTTTTTTTTAAATAAAAAATTCACCAAAACAAGAGCTGATTGAGGTTGGCAGGTGTATTTTTTGTTAGAAAAATAAATGATTTTTGTCTTGGAAAATTTTTTTTTCCATTTTTTGATCAAAAAAATTCTTTGCTCTCAAAGTCCTTTTTAGTTTTTTAATTAAAAAAAACTTAAAAA
>OX387262.1:4122663-4125163 GCA_947562095.1 Branchellion lobata | reverse complement strand
GCAACGAATGGCTAAAAACACCAAAAAAAAGCAAGAGATTATAGAGCTTGAGGATCGAAGCCACTCAACGCCACTCAACGCCACTCAAAGCCACTCAACGCCACTCAGAACCACTCAAAGCCACTCAAAACCACTCAACGCCACTCAGAGCCATTCAAAGCCACCCAAAGCCACTCAAAGCCACTCGAAGCCCGGGCCTTCACTGACATGCAAAAGCCCAAAAGCCTGATGTGGAAATATGGGATGGATTCATGAAACTGTGGACGAGCTGTCAAACGGTAGAAAAACTTTATTGTACATTGAACATCCCACTAAACAACCATCCAAACACCCTTCAAACACCCCACCAAACACCCTATCAAAAAATTCTCAAACACCCCACCAAACACCCTTCAAACACCCCACCAAACACCTTATCAAAAAATTTTCAAACACCCCACCAAACACCCTCCAAACAACCCACTAAAAAACCCACTAAAAACCCTTCAAACACCCCACCAAACACCCTATCAAAAAATTTTCAAAACCCCACAAAAGAAGAGGGTTATGGGGGGAAAAAGTCAGAAAGGTAGGGTGATAGTGGAAGGGGGAGTGGAAGGAAGAAGGTGAGAAGGGGCAGGAAAAAAAAGGGGTAGAGAAGAAAGGTGTCAAAGGAAGGGGGTGAGGATAGTGGGGGGGGGGTCAAAGGAAGGGGGTGAGGATAGTGGGGGGGGGGTCAAAGGAGGAGGGTGTTGTAGTAGAGGCTGATGCAGAGGGCGATGAGGATGACGAGGCTGATGACACAAGCGGCTACCAGGGTCCAGTTGGAAATCTGGTACTCTATGCGGGGTCGAGGTGTCGGTATGGGGGTGGTGGTGACTGTGGGGTGGATGGTAGTGGTGGTGGTTGTGGAAGGGTGGACGGTGGTGGTGACTGTAGAGTTGTTGGTGGTTGTGGCAAGGTGGGTGATGATGGTTGTGGCAGGGTGGGTGATGATTGTGGCAGGGTGGATGATGGTTGTGGCAGGGTGGGTGATGGTTGTGGCAGGGTGGATGATGGTTGTGGCAGGGTGGATGATGGTTATGGCAGGGTGGGTGATGATGGTTGTGGCAGGGTGGGTGATGGTTGTGGCAGGGTGGATGATGGTTATGGCAGGGTGGGTGATGATGGTTGTGGCAGGGTGGGTGATGGTTGTGGCAGGGTGGATGATGGTTGTGGCAGGGTGGGTGATGATGGTTGTGGCAGGGTGGGTGATGATGGTTGTGGCAGGGTGGATGATGGTTGTGTCAGGGTGGGTGATGGTTGTGGCAGGGTGGGTGATGATGGTTGTGGCAGGGTGGGTGATGGTTGTGGCAGGGTGGGTGATGGTTGAGAGTTTGTGGGAGTTAGTGAAGACGGTGAGGTCGGTGTGAACGGAAGGAGTGGTAGATGAAGGAGGTTGGGAGGATTGAAGGAGGACGGGTGGAATGGCCACCTCCAAAAATATCCATCTTTCTCATTCATTTTCTATTATTTTTCAATCTTACTTTCACCATTTTGTTCTCTCCACCACCATCCATCCCCCCCTTCCCCCATCCAACCTCCCCCTTCTCCATCTCACCCCATCACCATCCAACCCCTCTTTATTCTACCATCATCCCACCCTACCACCTCAATCCCCTCCCCACCTTTTCCTACCACCATCCCACCCTATAACCCCACTCTTTCCTACCACCACCTTACCACCATCCCCCCCCCACCACTTCACCCTCCTTACCACCCTACTTCCTACCATCATCCTACCCTACCCCACCACTATCTACCCTGCCCCACCACCATCTACCCTACCACCTATCCCCCCCCTCCCTACCATCTCACCCCCCCTCACCAGGCCTCCTCTGGGACACAGTGGGGTAATATTCCCTCCAGAAGGAGAAGTGGTTCTGTCGGTAGTCCATATCCATGTATGGGAATTCAGCCACATAAAGGTAGCTCAGGTTGTATCTCCTGTGCATGGGGGATGAGGGTGGGGATGGGGTGGGTGGAATGGGGTAGTGTGGGTGGGTGAGTGAGGTTGAATGGGGTTGGGTGAGGTTGAATGGGTTGGGTGGGGTTGAGTGAGCGGGTTGAGTGGGTGGAATAGGATGAGGTTTTGTGGGATTGGATGGGTTGGGATTGGATAGGTTGGGGATGGGTGGGTTGGATAGGTTGGGGATGGGTGGGTTGGATAGGTTGGGTGGGGTAAGAATGGAGTGGGTTGGGTGATAAGGTGGGTGGTAGTGAGATAAGTAATAATAGGGGAGTGTATAGGAAGAGATGGTTGAATGGGGTGGGTGGTCGTGGGAGGGGTGTATAGTGAGGTGGGTGGAAGGGGGGATGGGGTGTATAGTGAGGTGGGTGGAAGGGGGGATGGGGTGTATAGTGAAGTGGGTGGTAGGGGGGATGGGGTGTATAGTAAATTTACTATGGAGCTTGGTGGGGGTGAGATGTGGTGAATAATTTGGGTGGTGTAGAATATAGAATCTCACCAGAATTGGAACCA
>OX387262.1:4115163-4117663 GCA_947562095.1 Branchellion lobata | reverse complement strand
TGCGTGTATTGAAAATTGGGGAGGGGGGGAGGTGAAATGAAGGTCGGGGGGGAGGGGGAAGGGGGGGAGGCTGGGTAGGTGGATTAAAAGTTGAAAGCGAGGGGGATTGTGTGGGTGAATGATTTGACTAGGTGTGTAGAAAGGGTGGATTGGGTGGATTCGAAAGTTCTAGAAGGAGGTTTTTGGGGTGGGTGGTTGTTGCTTGTTGGGAGAATTTCCGTCGGGGTGATTGTGATGATGATAATGATGATGATGATGATGATGATGATGATGATGATGATGATGATGATGATGATGATGACGATGATGATGAGGATGATGATGATGATGATGATGATGACACCAACCCACAACATAGGCACCAGCATCTCTGGTGAAGCCTGACAGCACCTTAATCTTCATGTATTTCCCAGCTGCTCTCAGCCTGCCAACAGATAATCAGAGATTTAGGAGGAAGATTATACAGTTTGATAATCAGAGATTAACGGAAAAATTGAAACAGGGTGCTGATCAGAGATTTACGGAAAGATTTAGACTAGAACCACCAAGATTGAAAATGAAGCCATAAGATTAAGGTAGTACTAGGTGTAGGATTATTGTGTGATTAGCGAAAAGATTTTTGGGCCATAAGGTGTGATTATCGGATGAACAGAGATTGGATTATTGATGAGTTGGGGTGGGATTAAGTTGATTAAGAAGAAGATTAAGAGAGAGTTTGAGTGGAGGATTTTTAGTGGAGTGTGGTGACCTAGGGTTAAAAGTGTCTGGAGTGAAAGAATATTCAAACAGTCATAACATCTTAGAGTCATGAAATATTTATTTTAAAAAAACAATAAAAAAAACGAAAAAGATATTATAAAACAAAAAACAAAAAAAATTACTTGAAAAAAATTTTTAATAAAAAAAAACAAAAGATTATTTAAAAAAAAAAAGACATTTGACTTGGAGTGCAAAATTGTAGCTTCACTTTTACTCTTCCCACCTTTTAGGCGTATCCGGTAAAATATCTCCATCAACCACTGGACCGAATGGACCAGCTAGGGAACCGTACTGGGAAGGAGGAGAAGAAGGAAGATGGAGAAGATGAGGAGGAAGAGGATGAGAAGAATGGAGAAGAGGAGGAGGAAGAGGAAGAGAAAGAAGATGGAGAAGATGAGGAAGAAGAGGAGGAGAAGGATGGAGAAGATGAAGAGGAAGAGGAGGAGAAAAAAGATTGAGAAGATGAGGAGGAAGAGGAGGAGAAGGATGGAGAAGATGAAGAGGAAGAGGAGAAGAGAGAAGATGGAGAAGATGAGGAGGAAGAGAAGGAGAAGGATGGAGAAGATAAAGAGGAAGAAGAGGAGAAGGATGGAGAAGATGAAGAGGAAGAGGAGAAGAGAGAAGATGGAGAAGATGAGGAAGAAGAGGAAGAGAAGGATGGAGAAGATGAAGAGGAAGAAGAGAAGAGAGAAGATGGAGAAGATGAGGAGGAAGAGAAGGTGGAGGAAGAAGAGGAAAAGGAAGAAGAGGAAAAGAGAGAAGAGGAAAAGGAAGAAGAAAGAGTAGGAAAAAAAAAAAAAAAAAAAAAAAAAGATGACACCACACCACACCACACTCTACCACACCACACCACACCACACCACACCACATTCTACCACACTACACCACACCACCCCACACCACACTACACCACACCCCACCACATCACACCACACCAAACCACACCACACCACACCACACCACACCACAGCACACCACACCACACCACACCATACCACACCACACCACCCACACCACACCACACCACACCACACCACACCACACCACACCACACCACACCACACCACACCACCCCACACACCCTTTTCTTCAGTGCTGCTGTAGCATTGACCATCTCTTCGTAATGCTTGCCTCTCAGACACTCCACCACAAACCTCATGTCCAGGTCGTAGTATGAACCACACCCCACCAGTCTGTAGGGTGTTCCACCATTCAACAACCCTCTTTCCTTACTCGAAAACCACCCACTCAACACCACCCAAAAGCCCCCACTCAACAACCCCCCACGCATTCTCTCCTACTCAATTTTAATTACTCAAATTATTTATCCATTTCAAACCCATTCATCCACACCCACCCACCTTCCCAGATCTCTTGCGTAGGTGGCTGGATTGGCGTTCCAGACGGTGGAAAGGACCGACCATTCGCAAAGATCTGTGCCACTCATCAGGATGGCCTGGTGGAAAAGAGGACGTCCTGGGGGGGAGAAGGGGGGAGATGGAGTGATGGGGTAGAAGGGAGGGAGGAGGATGGAGTGATGGGGTAGAAGGCGGGGTGATGAGGAAAAAGGGTTGAAGAGGGACCAAACCAACCACACCACACCACACCACACCACACCACACCACACAACACCACACCACACCACACTACACCACACCACACCACACCACACCACACCACACCCCACCAACCACACCACACCACACCACACCACACTACACCACACCACACCACACCACAG
>OX387262.1:4105163-4110163 GCA_947562095.1 Branchellion lobata | reverse complement strand
GGAACTTCTAACCAAAGTATACTTTAATATTACAAATTCCTAACATAAATCCACTTTTTGTTAAAATTTAGTACAAATACGGATGTCGGAAAGCGAGTTCAACACAAGTAAAACCTTCCCAAAAAACTCAGAATGACGCATTTGCACACCACTTGAAGGCAACATGGACAGCTCTCGCTGGCTGTACCGCTCCGAAGGCAATGCTGGCATTGTCATATCCAACAAACAGGTTTGATGTGGAATTTTTGAGAGTTTTAAAACATATTTTTCTAATATTTATGTCTTTTTCTTTTTCAGAAATTTTTTGACAGACTCGCGAAATTTACTTAAATTTACTTTTATTTATTTTAACATTCAAAGTTTCATTTTTTAAAACTTACATTTAATAAAATTATTTTTTGACTTTCCAAACTCCTATTTTTACAAACATTTTATTTTTTTCAGTAAATATTTTTTAATTTCATTTTTCAATTCATCCTACACTTCTCACTCTCCAACTTTGTTCCTCCAATTAAGTACTCCAGCACTCACACAACCTCCATCCTTCTTTGCTTTTCCACCAACGTCCACAACCAATTCCTTCGTTAGCAAACTTCACTAGTTAGCAAGCTCGGCTGCAAAGAGTGAAGCTCTAGGTTCGATTCCCAACTGAGCCCACCTTTGGGTTTTGAAAGCGGCAACTCAAGTAAAGAGCAGACGCCGTGCTAGAGTGGCTAGGTCACCTAGTAGCCCACAGCGAGTAAAACCGTTTCCATAGAAGCGCCTTTAAGGCATGGCATGCTGCTATAATCTTGTCATGATGGGTTCAGAGCATCTTTGGAAAGTATCTCCTTATCTAATTAAGTGTGGAATTAACGCTATATAAATGATTTGATTAGACTAGATCAACTCTAAAACTTTATTCAACGCTATAAAAATGTTCCAGTTGGATTAGAAATGATAAGCTTTCCTCTCCCACCATCTCCCACATTTATTTTTCCTTTCCCTTCTGGTACTCACTCACATCAGCCTTCTTTCCATCTCTTGTAACACACAGATATTCATCCACTACCTCCACCAACCCACAACCTCCTCTATTCCATCTCTACCCATTCCACTTTCACCAGTTTTTTTATTCATCCATTTCAACACCCACTTTCACCCAAACCCACCTACTCTACTCTCACCAACACTCACCCACCCCCCTCTCTTCCTCCCAGGATGCCTTACGACTTATCAAGCAATACACCAAAGACATCGGAGGGGGGGGAAATGAGGTTTGGAAAACATTCACCGTTCATCAAGACCACCATTCATCAAATTCACCATTCATCAAATTCACCATTTTCCAAGATCACCATTCATCAAATTCACCATTCATCAAATTCACCATTTTTCAAGATCACCATTCATCAAATTCACCATTCATCAAGTTCACCATTCATCAAATTCACCATTCATCAAATTCACCATTCATCAAGTTCACCATTCATCAAATTCACCATCCTTCAAATTATACAATACACTACAAGTACGAATTTTTGTATTATAGTGGTATTAATTCTTTTTTTTCCATTTTTTGTTCTATTTCCTGTTACACAAAACATTCTTCAGTAGTCATACTACTACGAATACGAACTATAATTCACTTTTAGATTTTTAAGATAAATTTGATTCTAATGTCAATTTTTGATTTCCTGCAACAGACAATAAACACTTTTTAAGACATTCAGTTGTTGTTAAATTCACTTTTTTTTCTCTCATTTCAATTGTCCGCTTTGTTCTGTACCACTTGAAGCGTTTGTGTGGAGTTGATGTTATGACGACTGTGGCAAAGCCGCGAGAGTTGGAAAGCCAATTTGTCTTTTAAGGGTTTTTAATCAGCTTTTAAAACATAGACACCAAAGGTTTTGTTATTAAGTTTACTTTTCACACCTCATCAATTACCCTTTGACCTTTTAAACAAATCCATTCTGCCCCCCTCCCCCCCCCCCTCCTTCTCAAACTCCACCCCCTTCTTCCCAAAATCCACCCCCTTGGCCCCTCTCCAAAATTCCTCTTCTCTTCCCTCCCTCTAAATTCTAACCCTCCCCCTCTTCCCCTTGCCCTCCTCCAAATTCCACACCCACCCCTTCCCCACCCTCCAGGTGAGCTCTAGTAGTTTGATCGATAGACAACTTGACTTTGCATACAACGTGGTCTTGCCAAACATGCCTTGCAACTACATCGTTCCTATGGTAGCAATTCAGTCATCCATTCACTCATTCATTCACTCATTCATTCACTCATCCATTCACTCATTCATTCGCTCATCCATTCATTCATTCGTTAAACCATTCATTCATTCATTCATTCATTCATTTATTCATTCAATCATTCATTAGATAAGTAATTTCTTTACTAATTAATCATTTTATTTATTCAATAATAACTTCAATTCATTAAAGAATTATTTCAATAAATAACCACCCCACCCCACCCCCCTTCCCATTTCTTGTGCCCCTTTCCAATCTCTCTCCTCACCCTTTTCACCCCTTTTACCCCCTCCCATCTCTTCCTACCCCCTCCCATCTCTTCCTAACCCCTCCCATCTCTTCCTACCCCCTCCCATCTTTTCCTAACCCCTCCCATCTCTTCCTACCCCCTCCCATCTCTTCCTACCCCCTCCCATCTCTTCCTACCCCCTCCCATCTCTTCCTACCCCCTCCCATCTCTTCCTAACCCCTCCCATCTCTTCCTACCCCCTCCCATCTCTTCCTACCCCCCTCCCATCTCTTCCTACCCCCTCCCATCTCTTCCTAACCCCTCCCATCTCTTCCTACCCCCTCCCATCTCTTCCTACCCCCTCCCATCTTTTCCTAACCCCTCCCATCTCTTCCTACCCCCTCCCATCTCTTCCTACCCCCTCCCATCTCTTCCTACCCCCCCCATCTCTTCCTACCCCCCCCCCCCATCTCTTCCTACCCCCTCCCATCTCTTCCTACCCCCTCCCATCTCTTCCTACCCCCTCCCATCTCTTCCTACCCCCTCCCATCTCTTCCTACCCCCTCCCATCTCTTCCTACCCCCTCCCATCTCTTCCTACCCCCTCCCATCTTTCCTAACCCCTCCCATCTCTTCCTACCCCCTCCCATCTCTTCCTACCCCCTCCCATCTCTTCCTACCCCCTCCCATCTCTTCCTACCCCCTCCCATCTCTTCCTACCCCCTCCCATCTCTTCCTACCCCCTCCCATCTCTTCCTACCCCCTCCCATCTCTTCCTACCCCCTCCCATCTCTTCCTACCCCCTCCCATCTCTTCCTACCCCCTCCCATCTCTTCCTACCCCCTCCCATCTCTTCCTACCCCCTCCCATCTCTTCCTACCCCCTCCCATCTCTTCCTACCCCCTCCCATCTCTTCCTACCCCCTCCCATCTCTTCCTACCCCCTCCCATCTCTTCCTACCCCCTCCCATCTCTCCCTACCCCCTCTCATCTCTTCCTACCCCCTCCCATCTCTTCCTACCCCCTCCCATCTCTTCCTACCCCCTCCCATCTCTTCCTACCCCCTCCCATTTCTTCCTACCCCCTCCCATCTCTTCCTACCCCCTCCCATCTCTTCCTACCCCCTCCCATCTCTTCCTACCCCCTCCCATCTCTTCCTACCCCCTCCCATCTCTTCCTACCCCCTCCCATCTCTTCCTACCCCCTCCCATCTCTTCCTAACCCCTCCCATCTCTTCCTACCCCCTCCCATCTCTTCCTACCCCCTCCCATCTCTTCCTACCCCCTCCCATCTCTTCCTACCCCCTCTCATCTCTTCCTACCCCCTCCCATCTCTTCCTACCCCCTCCCATCTCTTCCTACCTCCTCCCATCTCTTCCTACCCCCTCCCATCTCTTCCTACCCCCTCCCATCTCTTCCTACCCCCTCCCATCTCTTTCTACCCCTTCCCTCTCTTCCTACCCCCCTTCAACTCCTCCCCCTCCTCCAGCAAAAGGTTAAACTTCCTCATGGCTTCATCGGTAACATCTCCATGCAAATACAAGACCTTAGGCCTGGTGAGTCATTGTTCTAGCACCTTCCACATTGTTCTAGAACCTTCCATGTTGTTCTAGAACCTTCCATGTTGTTCTAGAACCTTCCATGTTGTTCTAGAACCTTCCATGTTGTTCTAGAACCTTCCACATTGTTCTAGAACCTTCCATGTTGTTCTAGAACCTTCCATGTTGTTCTAGAACCTTCCATGTTGTTCTAGAACCTTCCACGTTGTTGTAGAACCTTCCATGTTGTTCTAGAACCTTCCACGTTGTTTTAGAACCTTCCACGTTGTTCTAGAACCTTCCATGTTGTTCTAGAACCTTCCATGTTGTTCTAGAACCTTCCATGTTGTTCTAGAACCTTCCATGTTGTTCTAGAACCTTCCATGTTGTTCTAGAACCTTCCATGTTGTTCTAGAACCTTCCATGTTGTTCTAGAACCTTCCATGTTGTTCTAGAACCTTCCACGTTGTTCTAGAACCTTCCATGTTGTTCTAGAACCTTCCATGTTGTTCTAGAACCTTCCACGTTGTTCTAGAACCTTCCATGTTGTTCTAGAACCTTCCATGTTGTTCTAGAACCTTCCATGTTGTTCTAGAACCTTCCATGTTGTTCTAGAACAATTTTTTCTTCCAACTCAAAAGTACACTGAGGAGCTTTTGACATTTTGAAGCAGTCCGAATCTGCTCACAACAATTGTATCATTTTTTAATTTTTTAATTTTTTTTATTTTTATTGTTTCTAAAATTTTTAGTTTTTTTTTTTATTTCATTTTATTTCGATAATCACGTTTACTTCGTAATAAAAATTAAAAATAAGAATAATAAAATGATAATAAAGAAAAAAAGTAAGAAAAAAAAATTGAAAAAAAAAATAAAGCTAAGTTGTAAAGCGCTAAAGCAAGGAACTGAGGCGCCCCCGTTCAGTAATTAGGTCAATCAGATAATATGTATTATAAGCTAGTTTAAGTAAATATTTTTTAGGCCCAGATTTAAAAAAAATAGT
>OX387262.1:4097663-4100163 GCA_947562095.1 Branchellion lobata | reverse complement strand
CCATACCACACCACACCACACCATACCACACCACGCCACACCACGCCATACCACACCACGCCACACCACATCACACCATACCACAGGGCCTCTTGTCGCATGGACGGACCATATCAGGGAGACTGGTTGAACCACTGCCCCATCCCTCAAATCGCCCATCCTGTGCACCAGGTGGTGTGGTGGTGTGGTGGTGTTGGTGGTGGTGTTGGTGGTGGTGGTGGTGGTGGTGGTGGTGGTGGTGGTGGTGGTGGTGGTGGTGGTGGTGGTGGGTGGTGATGATGATGATGGTGATGATGGTGATGATGAGGATGATGATGATTTTTATCATTATTATTATTATTATTGTTATTATTATTATTATTATTATTATTATTATTATTATTATTATTATTATTATTATTATTATTATTATTCCTTGCGTGCAGATGAAGAGGTTTCTCTTGGCTCGGAGCCTCAAGGACTGCTCCATCATCATCTCGCTCACCTCCGCCAAGTGCTGCCCTCGCTGTTGTTGTTGTTGTTTTTGTTGCTGTTGTTGTTGATGTTGTTGTTGCTGTTGTTGTTATTGCTGTTGTTGTTGATGTTGTTGTTGCTGTTGTTGTTATTGTTGCTGTTGTTGCTGTTGTTGTTGTTTTTGATGTTGTTGTTGCTGTTGTTGTTGTTTTTGATGTTGTTGTTGATGTTGTTGTTGATGTTGTTGTTGCTGTTGTTGTTGTTGTTGTTGTTGTTGTTGTTGTTCGTCTTTTCACATTTTTTTTCTTCACACTTTTTATACCCACCATCATCACCCTTTCCCCCCTCGACGACAGGAACTTCCGGTCCAAAGCCAAAGACACCGAATGTTTTTGGGTGGTGGGCGATAATAGAGAGCTATTGGCGCATGCGTCGATCATTGACATGGACATCAAGGGATTCGACAAGGTTCCTTACTACTCTGCTGAAGATGACGCTATAGTGGCTTGCTATTTGCGCCACCAGAAAGATGGTGGCGGTGGTGGTGGTGGTGGTGGTGGTGGTGGTGGTGGTGGTGGTGGTGGTGGTGGTGGTGGTGGCGGTGGTGGCGGTGGTGGTGGCGGTGGTGGTGGTGGTGGTGGTGGTGGTGGTGGTGGTGGTGGCGGTGGTGGGAATTGATGATGTGGGTGATGGTGATGGGGTGGTGGAGGGGGGAGGGTGAATGGTGATAATGGGAAATGTTTAAAAGGAGGGGGAAGGGATGATGGGGAAGAGGGGTGGGGGGTGATGATGGAGGGAAGAGATTATGGGGGGGAAGGGGGGAGGGAGGTGGGGGAGAGGGGTGATGGAGAAAAGTGAACTTCCCACCAATTCCTTCAAGATGCCTCTTCCACTCCGATTACTCTGTGTTTATTTCAGTATTCCATACTGCCTTTCAATCTTAAGCGGTTCCTTTATTCAGTCTATGACTCATTGCTGCAATCGTTCGATCAGCGCTGCAACAAACCACAACGAGCCACACCCAGCCACATGCAACCACACTCAACCACAAGCAACCACAAACAGCCACAAACAGCCACACCCAGCCACATGCAACCACAAACAACCATACTCAACCACAAGCAACCACAAACAGCCACACTCAACCACAAGCAACCACAAACAGCCACAAGCAACCACAAACAGCCACAAGCAACCACACTCAGCCACAAGCAACCACAAACAGCCACACTCAACCACAAGCAACCACAAACAACCATACTCAACCACAAGCAACCACAAACAGCCACAAGCAACCACACTCAGCCACAAGCAACCACAAACAGCCAACTTCTTTCCTCCTGAATTCAAAACACCATTCGACTTCATTTCATAAATTCCAAAATAACCTTTTTTCTTCTTTTTCGAACAAAATTCATTCCAGTGTACCATACCTTCTTTTCGGCTTAGTGGGATTCTCTTAGTTTTTTCATCCATTTTTTCATTTCATCCAATCCTCTTTTCATTTCATCCAATCCTCTTTTCATTTCATCCAATCCTCTTTTCATTTCATCCAATCCTCTTCATTTCATCCAATCCTCTTCCCATTTCATCCAATCCTCTTCTCATTTCATCCAATCCTCTTTTCATTTCATCCAATCCTCTTCTCATTTCATCCAATCCTCTTCTCATTTCATCCAATCCTCTTCATTTCATCCAATCCTCTTCTCATTTCATCCAATCCTCTTCCCATTTCATCCAATCCTCTTCCCATTTCATCCAATCCTCTTCTCATTTCATCCAATCCTCTTCTCATTTCATCCAATCCTCTTCTCATTTCATCCAATCCTCTTCTCATTTCATCCAATCCTCTTCACATTTCATCCAATCCTCTTCCCATTTCATCCAATCCTCTTCTCATTTCATCCAATCCTCTTCTCATTTCATCCAATCCTCTTCTCATTTCATCCAATCCTCTTCTCATTTCATCCAATCCTCTTTTCATTTCATCCAATCCTCTTTTCATTTCATCCAATCCTCTTCTCATTTCATCCAATCCTCTTCTCAT
>OX387262.1:4090163-4092663 GCA_947562095.1 Branchellion lobata | reverse complement strand
TCAGGTTGGTAACTCTTGAGACCAACCAATCAATCAGGTTGGTAACTCTTGAGACCAACCAATCAGGTTGGTAACTCTTGAAACCAACCAATCAATCAGGTTGGTAACTTTTGAGACCAACCAATCAATTAGGTTGGTAACTCTTGAGACCAACCAATCAATCAGTTTGGTAACACGTTTAAAAGATTCAGTCGAGTTGTTAATATTCTAAAGTTAATTTTTTATTAATTTAATTTAATTTAATTTAATTTAATTTTAATTTATTTTAATTCTTTTTTAATTTAATTTGATTTAGTCTAAAATCTTGTTATATTTGAGTGTCAACTTTGCATTATTTGAGAGTCAATAGCAGAGGCGTCTTCAATTTTTGTAACACTCAGGAAGAGTCACCTCGACAATTTTAAAGTTGAGAAGATTAAAAGTGGAAAAACAGAGTTAAGGTAGATTCGGAAAGTTTGAAATATGAAGAAGGTTTGAGAAGTTTGAAATATAAAGAAAGGTTTTTGTGAGAATCAGAACCACCCACCATCATCCACCACCCATCAACCACCCACCATCATCCACCACCCATCAACCACCCACCATCATCCACCACCCATCAACCACCCACCATCATCCACCACCCATCATCCACCACCCATCAACCACCCACCATCATCCACCACCCATCAACCACCCCCCATCAACCACCACCCATCAACCACCACTCATCATCCACCACCCATCATCCACCACCCATCATCCACCACCCATCAACCACCCTCCATCAACCACTACCCATCATCCACCACCCCCCATCCACCCCCACCCATCATCTACCCCTCATCAGCCTGCTAACCTCCTCCCTCAATCCTGCGGCAATTTCACCCAACCTTTTGAGGTTCACTTTTAATCTTTCTGCTTCTTCCTCTTTTTTTTTCAGCCTCTTCTCACACTCCTCCATCTTTTCGGCCATTTTTGAAATTTCTTCTCTCCATTTTTCTCTTTCATTCATCCCTTGTTGCTTCATTTCTTCAATCACTCCTTCATACTCATCCAGTTTTCCCTTCAACAAGCCCTTCAGGTCCATCAGCAAAGATTCTTTATCCATTTTATTCTTTCTTTCATTCATCCCATCTATCCTCCCTCCATCCATTCCATCCATTCTTCCTCCATTCACCCCATTCATCCTCCCTCCATCCACCCCTTCCCCATTCATCCCTCCCCCATTTATCCCATTCATCCCATCAATTCCTCTTCCATTCATCTCATCCATTCTTCTTCCACATTTTTCATCAATTTCTTTCCCACCTCTCCCATCCATTCCTATTCCATTTCTCCCATCCACCTGTATCCCATCCATCTTTATCCCATCCATCTTTATCCCATCCATCCACCCACGCGCAGTCCTCCCACCCATCAGCTCCAGCATCCCTTCTCTCTCCTCGATCGCCTCTTTACACAAACCAATACTCACATCCAACAACAAGCCCATAGACTCCACAACCCCCTCCAACATCATCCATCCCCTCCTCCTTCCCCCCTTCTCTCCCACAACCGATCCAACCCTCTTCAACCTCTCCACTCCAAAAAACTTCCACATACGGACTTTTTTCTTCTCCAAGTCACTATCCACCCTTCGTGCCATCCTCCAAATCCATCCATCAATCTCATCCAGCTCATCCTTTTTTTCTTTTATCATTCTTTCTTTCTTTCCCACCAATCTTCTTCTCAATCTTTCCATCATCTCCATCCTTTCCCTCAACAACCCTTCCATCCTCCTCTTCTCTCGTTCCGCTATCTGCTTCGAACCTCCAAATACCTGTATGACAATGGTGTGGTGGTGGTTGGGGTGGTGTGGTGGTGGTGGTGGTGGTGGTGGTGGTGGTGGTGGTGGTGTGGTGGTGGTGGTGGTGGTGGTGTGGTGTGGTGGTGGTGGTGGTGGTGGTGGTGTGGTGGTGGTGGTGGTGGTGGTGGTGGTGTGGTGGTGGTGGTGTGGTGGTGGTGTGGTGGTGGTGGTGGTGGTGGTGTGGTGAAAAAATTTTTCTTTCTGCTTTTCATCCTCTACTCCCTTCTCTTCCTTTTCCTCCTTCTCTTCCTTTTTTTCTTTTTTTTCTTTCTCCTCCTCCTCCTCCTCCTCCTCCTCCTCCTCCTCCTCCTCCTCCTCCTCCTCCTCCTCCTCCTCTTCCTCCTCCTTCTCCTCCTCCTCCTCCTCCTCTTCCTCCTCCTCCTCCTCCTCCTCCTCCTCCTCCTCCTCCTCCTCCTCCTCCTCCTCCTCCTCTTCCTCCTCCTCCTCCTCCTCCTCCTCCTCCTCCTCCTCCTCCTCCTCCTCCTCCTCTTCCTCCTCCTCTTCCTCCTCCTTCTCCTCCTCCTCCTCCTCCTCCTCCTCCTCCTCCTCCTCCTCCTCCTCCTCCTCCTCCTCCTCCTCCTCCTCCTCCTCCTCATCCTCCTCCTCCTCTTCCTCCTCCTCCTCCTCCTCCTCCTCCTCCTCCTTCTCCTCCTCCTCCTCCTCCTCCTCCTC
>OX387262.1:4082663-4085163 GCA_947562095.1 Branchellion lobata | reverse complement strand
CAAAACATACCGGACTAGAGCTAGATATTTATAAAAAATTGTTGATTAAATAATTTAAAAGTTTCGTGGAGATATTTCACATCACATTTTGTTCTCGTTATTTCCAGTTTGGCTGGATAAATCGTCGAATGTTGATGGAGGTCGTCGCTTGCTGCTTGGAATTCTGCCACGCCCAACATTAATCAGTCTGTGTCAACTACAACATATTCTTTTTTGACATTTTTTCAATTTTTTGATTCCCGGTTTTCATTTTTTTAAAATTCATAAAAACTTTTGTGGTTTATATCAAGTGTAAAATGTTAGGGCATTTTAAACAAAAGGCCATAAATCTTTTGTCAACAGATATTTTCTAGATCTTTTGATTGACGAAGATTGCATTTCAAACTTTACCATCTGCCACTTAGCCTTCAAGACATATTAATTTTTTTGACCACCAAGCATTAGGAAAACCAAATCTCTTCCATCTTCCTAGAAAGCTTTTGAAGTCGGTTTAAATCATTCACCAAACAGCCGTTTTGGTTCTTGTGGATTTTATTTTCAAGTTTCTTAAGATAACTCATTGAAAGAAACTGAACATTAAGTATTTTATTCTGATAACTTTTAAAACCTAGAACAAAGCTCAACTACTTGTATGCAGTGAACCCTCCATAAATCAATTTCATTTCCATCCACCCAAAGACCTTCACTGATTTCTAAGTTAAATTTAAAATTCTTTTTTCCTCTCATTGGTTACGGAAGCTCGACATAAGTTTTGTAAAAGGGCACCGAGGCATTTCTTCAACAACCACTGTAACAACAATACAAAAGCTTCAGGTACACAAACATACATAGACACAGCAATTATCATACATATATGAACACACAAAGAAGCTCCTAGCAACTGAACCATCTCTCAATCAGGAAAACAACATCAGTAGAAAGCGTCCATTCTATCTCAAAAAGGGAACATAAAGAAGAAACAACAGTTTCATCAAAACAACAATTAACACAAAAATTAAAAGATAAATTGAAAACCACAAAGAAGGGTATAGACATATACAAATAAGAAAGGATAACAACTAGAAGTACAGGGACTAACAAAGAGAGAGACATCAGAGATCCACACACACATAAAGAGAAATACCTTGAAGATGACAGTCAGGAAGCCAGAGCCAGCAGAGATACTCTACAAGGGATTTCGATTCCTCATAACCGATCGTCCCAATGACTTTTCCATGGACAACTACATCGACGTGAGGCCAATCCACTGCTCACTCATCCTTCAATCACTCCATCCTTCCTCACCACTCATCCATCAATCACTCCATCCTTCCTCACCACTCATCCATCAATCACTCCATCCTTCCTCGCCACTCATCCATCAATCACTCCATCCTTCCTCACCACCCATCTTTCCTCACCACTCACCCTTCAATCACTCCATCCTTCCTCACCACCCATTCTTCCATCACTCCATCCTTCCTCACCACTCATCCATCAATCACTCCATCCTTTCTAACCACTCATCCATCAATCACTCCATCCTTCCTAACCACTCATCCATCAATCTACAACTTGATAATTCTTTCTACTACCAACAATCAAACCACCACACCAATAATTGCACTTTCACTTCCATCCACCACTCATTCCTTGCCATCACTATAACCCAACCATAATCACCATAACCCAACCATAATCACCACCACCCAACCATCACCCAACCATCATCACCATCACCCAACCATTATCACCACCACAACCATCATCAACACAACCATCATCACCACCACAACCATCATCATCACCACAACCATCATCATCACTCAACCATCATCACCACCACAACCACCACCACCCAACCATCATCACCACCACAACCACCACCACCCAACCATCATCATCACCATGGGGTACAGGAGTTGAAGAGTTACAAGGTGAAGGAGTTGGTACGTGTGTGCGAGGCATCCTACGACACCGACAAACTCCTTCAAAGCGGCATTTCTGTCACAGTCTGTCATCATTCTCACCATCCTTTCCACTCCTCCCATGACTGTTGCTGCTATTGCTAGAATATCTATCGTTGTTTCTTTCGTAATATTATTGTTGTTATTATTATTGTTTTTGTTTTGTTTTTTGCATTTTGCTTATTCTTATTGTACCCATTATGACCATTTCACAACCAGCACCTCCACAACCATCCTTTCACCACCAGCGCCACCTTTTTTACATCACCACCACAACCATCCTTCTTCCATCACCATCATCATCATCATCTTTTCCACCACCACCACAACTACCTTTCTTCCATCACCATCACTACCATCCTTCCACCACCACAACTTCCTTCCACTACCATATCCACCTTGACCCCAGGACCTCCCCTTTGATGATGGCACGGGGCCTCCACAGGAGGTGGTGGAGCAGTTCTTTGAACTGGTGAAGGAGAGGGTGAATCGGGAGGATGACTCCTGTGTTGCTGTCCACTGTGTCGCTGGACTGGGCAGGTGTGTGTGTGTGT
>OX387262.1:4067663-4077663 GCA_947562095.1 Branchellion lobata | reverse complement strand
CCCTTCATTCATACATCCATCCCTTCATCCATACATCCATCCCTTCATCCATACATCCATCCCTTCATTCATACATCCATCCCTTCATCCATACATCCATCCCTTCATCCATACATCCATCCCTTCATCCATACATCCATCCCTTCATCCATACATCCATCCCTTCATCCATACATTCATCCCTTATCCATACATTCATCCCTTCATCCATACATCCATCCCTTCATCCATACATCCATCCCTTCATCCATACATCCATCTCTCATCCATACATCCATCCCTTCATCCATCCATCTCTCATCCATACATTCATCCCTCCATCCATACATCCATCCCTTCATCCATACATCCATCCCTTATCCATACATTCATCCCTCCATCCATACATCCATCCCTTATCCATACATCCATCCCTTCATCCATACATCCATCCCTTCATCCATACATCCATCCCTTCATCCATACATCCATCTCTCATCCATACATCCATCCCTTCATCCATACATCCATCCCTTCATCCATACATCCATCCCTTATCCATACATCCATCCCTTCATCCATACATCCATCCCTTCATCCATACATCCATCCCTTCATCCATACATCCATCTCTCATCCATACATCCATCCCTTCATCCATACATCCATCCCTTCATTCATACATCCATCCCTTCATCCATACATCCATCTCTCATCCATACATCCATCCCTTCATTCATACATCCATCCCTTATCCATACATCCATCCCTTCATCCATACATCCATCTCTCATCCATACATCCATCTCTCATCCATACATCCATCCCTTCATCCATACATCCATCCATCTCTCATCCATACATCCATCCCTTCATCCATACATCCATCCCTTCATCCATACATCCATCCCTTATCCATACATCCATCCCTTCATCCATACATCCATCCATCTCTCATCCATACATCCATCCCTTCATCCATACATCCATCCCTTCATCCATTCATCCATCCCTTCATCCATACATCCATCCCTTCATCCATACATTCATCCCTTCATCCATACATCCATCCCTTCATCCATACATCCATCCCTTCATCCATACATCCATCCCTTCATCCATACATCCATCCCTTATCCATACATCCATCCATCTCTCATCCATACATCCATCCCTTCATCCATACATCCATCCCTTCATCCATACATCCATCCCTTCATCCATACATCCATCCCTTATCCATACATCCATCCATCTCTCATCCATACATCCATCCCTTATCCATACATCCATCTCTCATCCATACATCCATCCCTTCATCCATACATCCATCCATCTCTCATCCATACATCCATCTCTCATCCATACATCCATCTCTCATCCATACATCCATCCCTTCATCCATACATCCATCCCTTATCCATACATCCATCCCTTCATCCATACATCCATCCCTTCATCCATACATCCATCCCTTCATCCATACAATCATCCCTTCATCCATACGTCCATCCCTTCATCCATACATCCATCCCTTCATTCATACATTCATCCCTTCATTCATACATCCATCCCTTCATTCATACATCCATCCCTTCATCCATACATCCATCCCTTCATTCATACATCCATCCCTTCATTCATACATTCATCCCTTCATTCATACATCCATCCCTTCATCCATACATCCATCCCTTCATTCATACATCCATCCCTTCATCCATACATCCATCCCTTCATTCATACATCCATCCCTTCATTCATACATTCATCCCTTCATCCATACATCCATCCATCTCTCATCCATACATCCATCCCTTCATCCATACATCCATCCCTTCATCCATACATCCATCCCTTCATCCATACATCCATCCCTCATCCATACATCCATCCCTTCATCCATACATCCATCTCTCATCCATACATCCATCCATACGTCCATCCTTTCATTTATTTATCACATTCTTATCATTTCTTACCTCACTCACGTGTATGTTCTTCCTCCTGCTTCTTCGAGCATCTTTGTCAGGCGATATCATCAAACTCTCTTCACCCCTCTCCAATACTCACTAGCTTCCACGGCCATTTCGAAAATACATTATTATTATTCAGAAAATTATTATTTTTATCTTTTATTATTATTATCATTAATATATATAGCGTTATTCTTAATAATAATATATATTATCATTTCTTTTAATATATTATTATCATCTATTAATATATTATTATCATCATCTATTAGTGTATTATTATCATTATTATCAATATATATTATCGTTATTATTAATTTGTTATTATTATTAATTTGTTTTTATCATTATTATTAATATATATTGGTATTGTTAAATATTGACTGATTTATTCTACAATTACGTCCAAGCACAGTCATTTGAACAAGAACTACCATTAAAGAGGTTTATGCAATCACATCTTCACCCTCTGTTATAAAATAGAATAATTATTTCATTTAAGCGCTTTTTAATCGAATACTTAGTATAAATTATAATAAAAGTATAAATAAAAATATTTGTTACTATATTCGAAATATAATTATACAAAAATAATATGTTAACTATAAAATAAATGATAATTAACGTTGTCGTCATCGCTTTCACTGTCTCGAAGCGGTTTTCAAGTTATATTTTTGGCGTGAAGTTTAGATATTTCAGTGTTTAAAATGTATGTTTGAATACATAAAATGGCGTTTTGGAATAAACACTGACACAACAGCCATCAACTTTAAAGCTCCAAGCGGAAAAAGATCAGATAATTATAAAAAATAAAAAGTGTTTTTGATAAGGGGAGATTCAACCGTAATTTTGTGCATCAAAGCTTTGAAATGAACAAAAATGTCGAATATCGGATTAATTGAGAATTAATTTTATGCATGCGAACATTTTATTCATAATTCGTTGTTAATTTTTCATTTTGTTGCCTTTGTATCTTAAAATCTTTGATTGTAAACATCATGGCGGACAAAAATGAGTTAAAGGTAGTTAATGTTTCAACGAATTTAGACTTTGTATTACTAATATAGTACGTTTTCTAAATTTAATTCAACAAGTTACAATCACACCAACATTTCTATAATTTTTCAAAGCATTCAAGTGTCGGATTATTAATTTTTCATACCATTTAACCCACCACTCATCTGGGTTTGGTATGGGTTGAAAACCACAAAAAATTTTGCCGCCAAGTTTTTATCATTTTGTTTGTTTTTCTCAAAACCAAATCTATCCTCTAAACCTTCTGTTCCTTTATTTACAATCGAATATTTTGTAAGGTCCTAACCCCGAAATGCTGAAAGTCTTGACGTTATTCACTTCAAATACCTACTATCTTTTTTTTCAACATTTTGTACATGACCCCTTATGGAAGATTGTCGTACAATAATTTAACTTCTTACATCAAACTCTCGCTCTGCTTACAAGCACTGAATAATCCAATTTTCATTCGTTGGAAGTTTCATTTCTACTTTCGTTGCAATATAATTTTTTAAGCTAATTCTTTCAATGTCAAATCTAAATCCTTCTTCAAAGTTGCCTTGTTTCAAGCTTTCTTATGGTGCAACTCCATTTTTTAATTTCCATAAATTGCCAAACGACTCTTTCTCAATTACCCAACAATACACAAAACCACCATTCACCATAAAAAGTTCAGAAATCACTTCACTCACCGCCACCCACTGCCACTCACTACCACTACTACCAATGCTACTCACCGCACCACTCATTACCACCCCTACCCAATGTTACCCACCACTACTCAATGCTACCACTCACCCACCCACCCACCACCACTCACTCACCCACCCACCACCACTCACTCACCCACCCACCCACCACCACTCACCCACCACCACCACCCATCAGAACATGGTTCTAATGTTCCGTGTGTCAGAGTTGCAGTTGTTGTTGGGTCTAACGAGTCAGAGTCGATGTGGCCGCAAGACAGAGCTGATGCAGAGGGCATTGTCCATGCTCGATCGGGGAGTCAGTGTGCATGTGCAACAGAAAATCAAGGAACTCTACCAGAGGTTGTCTTGTGGTCCTGGTCATGTTGTTGTTGTTGCTGGGGTTGTGTTTTTGTTGTTGCGGTTGTGTTGTTTTTGTAGTGGGGTTGTTGTTTTTGTGGTTGTGTTGTTTTTGTTGTTGTGGTTGTGTTGTTTTTGTTGTTGTGATTGTGTTGTTGCAAATGATGGGTTGATGTGTTGTTTGAGGGTTTGTTATTGTTGACGTTGTTGTTATTTTTGGCGCTTGAAGATGGTCCCAAGATGTGTTGTTGTTGGCTGTTAAAGGCACATTGATTTGTTGAAGAGACCAGCAAACCTTTCATGTTATTATTGTTACCATCATCCTCACCATCATCCTCGCCACCACCACCACCACTTTTCCATCCCATCCTCACCACCACCACTTTTCTATCTCCATCCTCATCCTCACCACCACCAATTTTCCATCCCATCCTCATCATCATCCTCACTACCACCACTTTTCTATCCCATCCTCATCCTCACCACCACCACCACCACTTTTCCATCCCATCCTCATCATCATCCTCACCACCACCACCACTTTTCCATCCCATCTTCATTATCATCCTCACCACCACCACCACTTTTCCATCCCATCCTCATCATCATCCTCACCACCACCACCACTTTTCCATCCCATCCTCATCATCATCCTCACCACCACCACCACTTTTCCATCCCATCCTCATCATCATCCTCACTACCACCACTTTTCTATCTCCATCTTCATCATCATCCTCACCACCAACACTTCCCCATCAGATTTGTCACTCGGGGGTCTGTACCTCCCATAGCCTCTTCCCTCCCCCCGAACCACCACAACAACAACATCGTTCCTTCCACTGGAAATGCTCCTATGCCTTCCATGCAAGGTGCTACTGTTGTTGTTGTTGGTGGTGGTGGTGTTATTGTTGTTGTTGTTGGTGGGGGTGGTGTTGGTGGTGTTGGTGGTGATGTTGTTGTTGTTGTTGGTGGTGATGTTGTTGTTGGTGGTGTTGATGTAGTTGGTGGTTTTGTGGTTGGTGGTGATGTTGTTGTTGGTGGTGTTGGTGGTAGTGGTAGTGGTGTTGTTGTTTGTTTGTTTGTTCCATTGTTTGTTCGTTTGTTCCATTGTTTGTTTGTTTGTTCCATTGTTTGTTTGCATACATACACATATTGCAGTTATTAATACTTCCAAACATACGTATTTCCATTTTTATGTTTTTAAAATATATTAAAAAAAAATTTATCTTCCTATTTCATGAAACAACTTACGTATTTTATTCATTTACAAAAATATACACATGTATCTTTTTATTTATTAAAAAATATATTATATTCATAAAATTGTTTACTTTTATTCATTTTTATTTATAAAATTTTTTATTCATATTTATTTTAAAAATTTCCGCCTATGTTTTTCCATAAATAAGGTTTCTCATTTATATACACGTTCATACTGATTGGCTTCCTCACTATTATTATTATTATTTATTATTATTATTCTTATTATTATTATTATTATTATTATTATTATTATTATTATTATTATTTCTATTATATCAATCTATTTTTGTTTTCAAAGCTACACACGCGCGCTGTAAACAACAATTAAAAGTATGCGAATGTTGACGGAGGCGCTACGACTCGCCCTGTGTTGTCGTCGCTGATCGATCGATCGATTGTTGTTATTCAAATCTTTTTTATTTCATTGTCCCGGTAAATAAAAATGCTCCGGAAACAAAATATCACGCTGCGACAGCAACAACGACCTATTACGACACAGCAACGACCTATTACGACACAGCAACAACAACATTCCAACACGGCAACAACCTATTACGACACAGCGACAACATTCCAACACGGCAACGACATATTACGACACAGCGACAACCTATTACGACACAGCAACAACCTGTTACGACACAGCGACAACATTCTAACACAGCAACAACCCATTAAAACACAGCGACAATATTCTAACACAGCAACAGCCCATTAAAACACAGCGACAACATTCTAACACAGCAACAACCCATTAATACACGGCAACAATATTCTAACACAGCAACAGCCCATTAAAACACAGCGACAACATTCTAACACAGCAACAACCCATTAATACACGGCAACAATATTCTAACACAGCAACAGCCTATTACAACACAGCGATAAAAACATTACGACACAGCAACAACAACATAACGATTCAATATCACGATACAACAACATTATGATAAAACAGTGACATTACAATACAACAACAACATTTTGATAAAACAACAACATTACAATACAACAACAACAACAACGTGTTAAGATACCCACCTCACCCAACCACCCACCCATCCACCCACCCACCCATCCACCCACCCACCCACTCCACCCAATCACCTCCCACCAAACAATCCACCTCACCACCACTCACAGGCAGAGGCATTAATCCAGTGCACAAGGGCTTGAGTGAGTTGTTGAATCAACACAATGGCACCACCACCCCCACCAACCAGACCCCCTACCCCGAGGTCCGCTACAAACACCTCCCCTTCTATGACATCCTTGCAGAGTTGGTCAGACCTGTGTCTCTAGGTGGCTTTGGTGGTGGTGTGGTGGTGGTGGTGGTGGTGGTGATGTGGTGATGGTGGTGGTGGTGTGGTGATGTGCTGTTGGTGTGGTGGTAATGGTGTGGTGGTACTGGTGTGGTGGTAATGGTGTGGTGGTGATGGTGTGGTGGTGTGGTGTGGTGGTGATGGTGTGGTGGTGTGGTGTGGTGGTAGTGGTGGTGATGGTGGTGGTGGTGGTGATGGTGTGGTAATGTGGTGGTGTGGGGGTTTGGAGGTTTGGAGGTTGCTGCATAATTGGATGGTTGATGGTTGATGGGGGTTTGTTGGTGTGGGGAGTCAGAATTTCACACCACACCAGTCATAACACATCAACTACACCACACCAACTACACCACACCAACCACACCACAATAACCACATCACACCACACCAACCACACCACAATAACCACATCACACCACACCACAATAACCACACCACGCCACACCAACCACACCACAATAACCACATCACACCACACCAACCACACCACAATAACCACATCACACCACACCAACCACATCACACCCACCACACCACGCCACACCAACCACACCACAATAACCACATCACGCCACACCAACCACATCACGCCACACCAACCACCTCACACCCACCACACCAACCACCCCTCCACAGTGCCCAAGAACGCTTCTCGACAACAGGAAATGAAGATCAGTTTCTGCTTCTCTGAAGAACACCTCAAACAAATCTCCAACAACCGGTCTCTCTTTCATTCTTTCCATTCATCCATCCATCCTCCATTCTCTTCTTCATTTCTTCATTCTTTCCTTCTATCCATTCCTCATTCATTTCATCCATCCATTTCTCATTCCTTCCATCCATCCATCCATCCATCCATCCATCCACCCATCCATCCATCCATCCATTCCTCATTCTTTCCTCTCTTCATTCTTTCCATTCTTTCTTTCTTCCTTCTTCCATCTCTTCTTCTTCTTTCTTTCTTTCTTTTTATTCTTTTTTTTTAAATAATTAGAAAATATTTGATTCGTATTCCATTCTCAATTTTTTCTAATCCTTTGAAACCCGCTACGCTACCGCCCTCCTCTTTCAACCCTCCCACTCATCCCATCCAATCCAACCCCATCCCATCTACCCCATCCAACTTCATCCCACCCACCCTACCACCCATCCTAACACCCACCTTACCAACCATTTCACCCATCCAACCCCACCCACCCAACCTCTCCACTCCACGCCACCCACCCAACCTCCCTACCCACCTCACCCACCCAATCTTTCCACCCACTCCACCACAGCGAGGTGAACCCCATAAGCAACCGGGTGGACTTCCGAGTGCAGGTGCAAATGCGCTTCTGCGTGCTCGACGTCTCTTCCCGCCAACCAGACTGCTTCCCCAACTCCGTGTGTGCCAAGGTCAACGGAGTCGTCGCCCAACTACCCGTCAGTGGGGGCGGGGGGTTCAGGGGGGGTTCAATGGGGCTTCCTCTTCCTCCTCCTCCTCCTTCTCTTCTTCCTCCTCCTCCTCCTCCTCCTCCTCCTCCTCCTCCTCCTCCTCTTCCTCCTCCTCTTCCTCCTCCTCTTCTTCCTCTTTCTCCTCCTCCTCCTCCTCCTCCTCCTCCTCCTCCTCCTCCTCCTCCTCTTCCTCCTACTCCTCCTCCTCCTCTTCTTCCTCCTCCTCCTCCTCCCCCTCCTTCTTTTTTTTCTGCATTTCATTACGTCTTTGAACTGCGTAACAACCGCCATAGAACAGCTCCGACCACCTCCACCATTCTTGCCTCTTCCATCCCACCAGAACTTCATCCCCACCAATAAGCCTGGTGCCTCACCACGAAGACCCTCTCGACCTGTTGACATCACTCAACTGTGTCGCTTCTCCAACAGCATCAGCAACAACCTCAACGTGGCGTGGACTGTGGAAGATAATAAGGTGAGGCCTTTGTATTTTCACCATCCACCCTCCTTCCTTCTTCTCCCTTCCACCATTCATCCTCTCTTATACTCCCTCTTCACTTTCCACCCTCCCTCCTTCTTCCTCTCACCATTCATCCTCTCTTATACTCCCTCTTCACTTTCCACCCTCCCTCCTTCTTCCTCTCACCATTCATCCTCTCTTGATCTCCTTCTCACCTTTCAACCCCACCATTCACTCGCACCGCCACCAAACCACTCTTCACCGCCACCATGAACAACACCGCCACCACACCACTGTTTACCACACTACCACCACTCTTTACCATCACCATTCACCACCACCACTTGCATCACCACCATTCACCACCACCATTCACCACCACCACTTGCATCACCACCATTCACCACCACCACTTGCATCACCACCATTCACCACCACCACTTGCATCACCACCATTCACCACCACCACTTGCATCACCACCATTCACCACCACCACTTGCATCACCACCATTCACCACCACCACTTGCATCACCACCATTCACCACCACCACTTGCATCACCACCATTCACCACCACCACTTGCATCACCACCATTCACCGCCACACCACCACCACCATTCACCACCATGGCACAGCACTACTGCGTGGTGGTGTACCTGGTCCGGAAGCTGACGTCACACATGCTGCTTGAAAGGCTCCAGCGGGGAAGCATCCTCAAGCCTGAACACACCAAGAAACTCAGTGGGTGGGGAGGAATGGTGGAGGGGCGTGGATGGATGGGTGGAGGGGAAGGGATGGTGAGGGGGAAGGGTGGATGGTGGAGGGTGGTGGATGGATGGTTGAAGGTGGTGGGGGAGTGATGGAAGGGGAAATGGGGAGGGTAAATGGCGGAAGGTGGATGGTGGAAAGAGGAGGGTGGAGGAGAAAGGGAAATGGGGAGGGTAAATGGTGGAAGGTGGAGGGGGAAGGTGGATGGTGGAAAGAGGAGGGTGGAGGGTGGAGGGTGGAGGGTGGAAGGAGGAGGGATGAAGGGAGAAAGGGAAGGGTGGATGGGGGGGGCAAAGAGTGTTTGGAAAGTGTGAAATGGAACATTTATCATCACCATCGTTACCACCATCATTACCACCATCACTACCACCATCATCACCACCATCACTACCACCATCACTACCACCATCATCACCACCATCACTACCACCATCACTACCACCATCATCACCACCATCACTACCACCATCACTACCACCATCATCACCACCATCACTACCACCATCACTACCACCATCATCACCACCATCACTACCACCATCACTACCACCATCATCACCACCATCACTACCACCATCACTACCACCATCATTACCACCATCACTACCACCATCACTACCACCATCATCACCACCATCACTACCACCATCACTACCACCATCATCACCACCATCATTACCACCATCATTACCACCATCATTACCACCATCATTACCACCATCATTACCAC
>OX387262.1:4055163-4057663 GCA_947562095.1 Branchellion lobata | reverse complement strand
GATGGATGGATGAATGGATGGAATGGATGGATGGATGGGTGGGATGGAATGGGGTCCAGGGATGTGTTGAGACTGACAAATCAACAACAGTTTTAAACAATACTAAATTGGAAATCAATGATGAGATATTATGACGTAGTAATAAGGTCATCAAAACAACCATTAAAAGTGACCTGTCGAAGCAACCACAGAATAATTATGATGCGCTTATCTTTTTGAAAAGCTTAATTTTTTAACTTTATCACAAGCTCTGTTCTTACATCTTAATATTGTTACACCCTCTTCATCCACCTTCTCATCCACCTCCTCATCCACCTCCTCATCCACCTCCTCATCCACCATTCTTCTTCTTATTTCATTCCAGAATTTTCCATGCACCTTTTCATCTCATTTCTTGTTCACCTGAAAGTCACCCTTTCCACACACCACCCTCTCCACACCCCCCTCTTCACACCTCCCTCCCCACATCCTCTTTTTCACACCCTTTACCCACATCCTCCTCCCCACACCCTTCTACCCACATCCTCCCTCCCCCCACCTTTCACCCACATCCTCTACCCCACACCTCTCTACCCACATCTCCCCACCAATACCCCTCCCACCCGCACCCCTTATTCGATCTCAGAGATGACGAGTTGGCCATGAGGTTTGGTGGAATAGGTTCCTTCGAAGGGAAAGTTATGTCTGGAGGGATCCAACGGGAATTGAATGCCGTCCGTGAAGGGGTTTTGCAGCTCTTGGTCCAGCAACAGTCCCCCTTCGCCACCAATGATTGTGTGGGGATCTCTAAGAGTGGCTTCCCGACTACCTGCTCTGGGAGGGTGGTAGTCCGGAGGGGCCGTGGTGATGCCTTCCCAGCCCCCACCCCCCATCCCTCCCCCTCCATTCAACCCCCCCATCCCTCCTCCCCCATTCAGCCCACCCATATCTCCTCCCCCATTCATTCCACCATTCATACCTCCCCCATTCATTCCACCATTCATCCCTCCTCCACCACCTCTGCCACAGCTTCTAAGACTCGATCTGCCGATGGTGACGCTGTCCATGCCTTTCAAACTTTTTCTATCTTCTTCCTCTCTTTCCACTACCTTCATCTCACTGGCCAGAATCACGGGCACGCCCTTGGTGGAAGTGGTGGAGGGTGGTGACGAGAATGGGGGTAGTGGATGGTCAGTGGTGGTCACATACATATGCTTTTTTTCGCTCCTCCTTCTTTTCCGCAGCTGCCAGCAGTAAAGACAGCAGCAACATAGCAGCAACAAGACCACAGCAGCTGCAATGATGAGGCCGATGACGAGGAAGAAGAGGGTTTGAGGGTTGTAGCGAGGTCTGGGAACAGCCACAGGACCTGCAGGGTGTTTTTCCACAGGAGGGGGAAGAGGTCTAGAGGCGCTGCAAGCCGAAGTGGCTTCAGCGCTCACTACCACCAGCGGCTGCATGGCGCGTCTAAACGCTTCACTCACCACCCCTTCTCTGTTCAACACCACATCCATCAACCTCTCCACCTCTTCCCCCTCACACCCCACCAGGCTGTTGTTGCTCCAGCCTAACTCCAAAGAACCCTTTTCCACTTTCGTCAACGTAACTCGAGTTGGGTCGGGGTCTCCGAAGGCGGAAGAGATCCTATTGACTATGTCGTACCTCGCTTTCACGTCGTTCACGAACGCGTTCGCGTCTGCGTCGAGGGTGGCTTGAAAGTGGTGGCTGGGTGGTGGCGGTGGTGGCTGTATGGTGACGTGGAGAGTGGCCGTGTCCACTCCTCCCCCTTCTTTTTCCCCCACCAACTCAATCTGCTTCCTACCCACGTGACTCGACAACGGAAAAGCGATTAATTTCTTTGGTTTCATAATCACCCAAATCCCCCCATCTTCTCTCCCCATTTCTCCCACATGGGGCTGCAGGGCGAGGGAGGAGTAGGGGTAGGGGAAGAAGTCTTGGAGCAGCAATACTGAGACCTGATTGGAGGGAAGAGGGGGCAGCGAAATATTGTGGGAGGAGTCTTCTCCACCCCCTGACGTTTCAAAGTCCTCCATGAAGACGGGGTTGAATGTTTCTTCCCCCCGATGGCCTCGTCTTTCGAAGGGCGCGCCCTCCTGCATTGCCGGAAGTCTGAGCTTCTGTTTCCGGTGACGTTTCAACGATCGTTTAATTCTCCTGCTTGACGGCTTGTGGTTGATCACAAACCAGTTTTTCATCTTCAACTTGGTACCTCTTCTCGCACCACCACCTTTCTCACCACCACCCATCTCGCCACCACCTCTCCTACAACCACCCCTCTCACCACCACCCATCTCACCACCATCCCTCCTACAACCACCCCTCTCACCACCACCCATCTCACCACCACCTCTCCTACAACCACCCCTCTCACCACCACCCATCTCACCACCATCCCTCCTACAACCACCCCTCTCACCACCACCCATCTCACCACCAGCCCTTTCACCACCAGCCATCTTGCCACCACCCATCTCACCACCACCCTTCTCACCACCACCCC
>OX387262.1:4037988-4040488 GCA_947562095.1 Branchellion lobata | reverse complement strand
CCACACCACACCACACACTACAGCTCCCTCATGGAACAACTGAAAAAAATGCAAGCCCTGGTAAGCAAGCAATTGAAGGGTGGTGGTGGGGGTGGTGGGGGTGGTGGGGGTGGGGGTGGGGGTGATGGTGGAGGTGGGAGCATCAAAAACAAATCCATCCAAACAGGAAGTGTCTTGATGGTTGGTGCATTTTTCTTAGTATTTCATCATTATATTATTATTATTATTGTTATATTATTATTTTAATTATTATTATTATTTCATTTTTATTTTTTATAATAATAATTATTATTTCTAGTATAATAATAATTATTTCTAATATAATAATAATAATTATTATATTATTTGTTTTTATCATCATTTTTCTCTTCTTCCTCCTCCTCCTTCTCCTCTTCCTCCTTTTCCCTCTCCTTCTCCTCCTCCTTCTTCTCTTCTTCCTCCTCCTTCTCCTTCTCCCTCTTCTCCTCTTCCTCCTCCTTCTCTTTCTCCTTCTTCTCTTCCTCCTCCTCCTTCTCCTCCTCCTTCTTCTCCTCTTCCTCCTCCTCCTTCTCCTTCTCCTTCTCCTCCTCTTTCTCCTCCTCCTCCTCCTCCTTCTCTTCCTCCTTCTTCTCTCCAGGTGTTCATGTTGTCATTCGCTCTTCTCCTCTACCCCTCCTTCCTTCCATCTTGCCTGCAACTGAGTCTTCCATGGGGGGGCTTGGGGGGTGGTGGAGATGGAAATGTCTTCAGTCACCATGGAAACTCACTTGGTGGGTGGGGTGGAGAATTGGGGCTAGAGAGTGGGTGGGGTGGAAAGTGGATGGGTAGAGTGTGGGGTGAAAAGTGGGGAGGTAGAGAGTGGGTTGAGTGGGGGTGGAGTAGGGAGGGGGTTAGGTAAAAAGTGGGTGAAATGGGGAGTGAGTGAGGTGGCCAGTGGGTGGGATGGAAAGTAGGTAGGGTGGGGTGTGGATGTGGAGGAAATGGAGGGGGGAGAGGGATGAAAATGATGGATGGAGTATGGGTGGGGTGGGGGAAAATGAGAAAAGGTTTTTGGGGAATGATTCATTGGTTAGATGGGTGGATTTAGGGGGTGAATGGGTCTGATGAGAGTGCCATTGAAGGACACCACAAAAACTCGCCACACCAACCACAACACACCACACCAACCACAACACACCACACCACAACACACTACACCAACCACAACACACCACACCACACCACACCACACCAACCACAACACACCACACCACAACACACCACACCACACCACAACACACCACACCACAACACACTACACCAACCACAACACACCACACCAACCACAACACACCACACCAACCACAACACCCACAACACACCACACCAACCACACCACACCACAACACACTACACCAACCACAACACACCACACCAACCACAACACCCACAACACACCACACCAACCACAACACCCACAACACACCACACCAACCACAACACCCACAACACACCACACCAACCACAACACCCACAACACACCACACCAACCACAACACACCACACAAACCACACCGCTCCACACCCACCACAACACACCACACCAACCACAACACCCACACCACAAGAACTCACCACACTATACCAACCACACCAACTAAACGACACCACCGCCACACCAGTTAAACCACATCACGCCACACCAACCACATCACGTCACACCACCACAGCTGCCAGCAGGAAGATCTTACAGTCTCAGCAGACCAATCAGCTGGAAGGGCGCGAAAATCCTGAAATGCAGCTGTACGGGGTGGAATATGATGAGGAAGAAGAAGATGGTGGTGGTGGTATGAGGAGGGGTGGTGGTGGTATGAGGAAAGGTGGTGGTGGGGGTGTGAGAATGGGTGGAGGTGATAGTAGGGGTGTTTATAGCAACAATGCACAGCCTAGACGGAGGGAGGAGGAGGAGGAGGAGGAGGAGGAAAAAGAGGATGTTGCGGGGAGAAGGGGTGCTGATAATGATTTCGGAATGTGTAACGGCAAGCGCTCCGACTACTACCACTACTACTACTACCACCACGACCAACACTCCGCCCCCAAGCAGCCCCGTGCGATTGGTGGTGGTTATGATGATGATGATGACGTTGTTGGTGGTGACGAAGGAGAGGAGGAGGAGGAGGAGGAGGAGGAGGAAGAGGATGGACGAAAGGAAGGTCATGATGATGATGATGGTGGTGTGTTTAAAAGAAATGGTGGTTCAAGGGGCTATGAAGGGGGTGATGGAGGGTATGGTGGTAATCAGCAGGCTGATGCTGCTACTGTTGCTACTACTACTACTCATACTAATAATAATAATATTGTTGATAATAATAATAATAATGTTAATAATAATAATAATATTGTTGAAAATAATAATAATAATAATAATAATAATAATAATAATAATAATATTACAAGCAGCCAGAAAGATTTAGAATTAATTAAAAATTTCGAGACAGAGGGTGTGATAGTTGAGGTGAGTAATAACAATAATAACAATAAT
>OX387262.1:4025488-4030488 GCA_947562095.1 Branchellion lobata | reverse complement strand
AGATTAGATTAGATTAGATTAGATTAGATTAGATTAGATTAGATTAGATTAGATTAGATTAGATTAGATTAGATTAGATTAGATTAGATTAGATTAGATTAGATTAGATCAGCTTGTGGCTAATTGTTTTAATGGCGCTGCAGCTGTCTTGATTGCCAATGGCTCTTCGGCTGTAACCACATAACCATATAACAATAATCATAAAAACTACAGAAACAATAGCTATTACAACAATAACAATAATATGAATAAAACTACTGCCAATAATAACAACAACAATAATAATAACAATAATATGATTACTACTACAAATAATAATGACAACATGAATAATAATAAAAATAATAATAATAACAGTAATAAAAAAAATCATAACAATCATAAAAAAATCAATCACACTGTCATAAACTACAAAAAGAATGACATTAAACCCGACAAGAGAATAAAAAAATGACGATAATAACAATACTACTACTACTACTACTACTACTACTACTACTACTACTACTACTACTACTACTACTACTACTACTACTACTACTACTACTACTACTACTACTACTACTACTACTACTACTACTACTACTACTACTACTACTACTACTACTACTACTACTACTACTACTACTACTACTACTACTACTACTACTACTACTACTACTACTACTACTACTACTACTACTACTACTACTACTACTACTACTACTACTACTACTACTACTACTACTACTACTACTACTACTACTACTACTACTACTACTACTACTACTACTACTACTACTACTACTACTACTACTACTACTACTACTACTACTACTACTACTACTACTACTACTACTACTACTACTACTACTACTACTACTACTACTACTACTACTACTACTACTACTACTACTACTACTACTACTACTACTACTACTACTACTACTACTACTACTACTACTACTACTACTACTACTACTACTACTACTACTACTACTACTACTACTACTACTACTACTACTACTACTACTACTACTACTACTACTACTACTACTACTACTACTACTACTACTACTACTACTACTTCTACTACTATTATTACTACCACTACTACTACTACTACTAATAATAATATTATTATTTTTTTTTTTTTAATAATTATTATTAGTTTTATTATAACAATAATAACAATAGCAATAGCTCATTGTGATGACTCAGCCAAGAGACAAAAGCAATCATTGACTTCTAAGCGACTTTGAGTCGTCTGACACGTCAATGCTGGAACAAAGAGGCTTTCAAAAGTGTTTTTTTATGAGATAAAGTCCTGACATGCGCTGGAAATGTTACAAAAACACGGCGAATAGTCGAACTACAAAAAGAAAACATTAAAATATACGAGAACAGAATGTTATCAGTCATAAAAGTCGGCATTGAATCTACGAAATGAACAACTCGCGAGAGAAAAGGTTAAAAAAATATTAAACACAATGAAATATTAATTTAAAACAATAAATCAATTTAAAAAAAAAAATTTTAATGGATTAAAATAGTGAAGATTGAGGATTGAAAAGTCAGCGGCAACAACTGGCATCACCCTGGCAACGCATACATAGATAAAGTAACAATATGTACATGCAAGGATGCACCCTTCGTTATATATATATATATATTTAAAAAAAAAAAATAAATTAAAATGACTATTTAATTAAAAATAAACAAATAAATCAAGAAAAAAAAACAGAAAAAAATTATTAAAAAATGTATAATGCAGGTGGGCCTCGAACAAAGAAAGTCGATACGAAGTGATAAAAAATATTGAAAGATGAGAAGATAGATAAAAATATTTATTTAAAAAATAAACAAAACATGCAACAATTTTAACTAAAAAATTGAGCGAGGATAAAGAAGCTTGTGTCCAGCAATCTAATCTAATCTAATCTAATCTAATCTAATCTAATCTAATCTAATCTAATCTAATCTAATCTAATCTAATCTAATCTAATCTAATCTCACTTTTAATCAGTTCACTTTTAATCAATTCACTTTTAATCAATTCAATTTTAACCAATTCACTTTTAAACAAATCATCTCTAATCAATTCACTTTTAAACACTTTTTCTCTAAGCCCTCTCAGACGCTTCACAGCGAAAGAATTTAAACATCATACGCATGCGCAGACAAGTTTAAAAATTATTAAGTTAAAAAATTGATAAGTTAAAAAATTGATAAGTTAAAAAATTGATAAGTTAAAAAAATTGATAAGTTAAAAAATTGATAAGTTAAAGATAATTAGTTAAAAATAATAAAATTAAAGAAAAAAGAGGAAGGAGAGAAGGAAGAGAATGGGAGGATGAAGAGAAGGGGGAAAATGATCATCTTGAAGAAGGGGGGGAGGAATCATCATGAGGAGGGAGGGGGAGGGATCACCATGAAGGGGGGGGGGGATCACCATGAGGGGGGGGGGGAGGGATCACCATGAGAGGGGGGGGGAGGGATCACCATGAGGGGGGGGGGAGGAATCACCATGAGGGGGGGGGAGGGATCACCATGAGGGGGGGGGGGATCACCATGAAGGGGGGGATCACCATGAGGGGGGGGGGGAATCACCATGAGGGGGGGGGGGGGAACTTGACCCACTTAAACTTTTGCGCCATGCAGTGTTGAACTCAATAAACTTATCTTACAACGCTTAAGTCATTGTATAGCGCCTACTTTCGTACCCGTTTATATAGCGCCTACTTTCGTTCACGTTTATATAGCGCCTAACTGCGTTCGCATTTATCTAGCGCCTAGTTTTGTTCGCATTTGTAGAGCGCAAGATTGACAGGTTCCCTGCGGAGTGAGAGCTTGTTAGCTGGTTGCGAGTTGAAGCAGTGAGCTTATATGAAAATGGAATCAAGATTAATAACAACAATAATAAAAATAATAATAATAATAATAATAATAATAATAATAATAATAATAATAATAATAATAATAATAATAATAATAATAATAATAATAATAATAATAAAAATAATAATAATAATAATAATAATAATAATAATAATAATAATAATAATAATAATAATAATAATAATAATAATAATAATAATAATAATAATAATAATAATAATAATAATAATAATAATAATAATAATAATAATAATAATAATAATAATAAGAAAAAAAAGAAGAAGAAGAAGAAGAAGAAGAAGAAGAAGAAGAAGAAGAAGAAGAAGAAGAAGAAGAAGAAGAAGAAACACAAACAAGGCAAACGCAAACAAGCGGAACCCAAACAAGGCAAACACAAACAAGGCAAACACAAACAAGGCAAACACAAACAAGGCAAACACAAACAAGCGGAACACAAACAAGGCAAACACAAACAAGGCAAACACAAGCAAGGCAAACGCAAACAAGCGGAACACAAACAAGGCAAACACAAACAAGGCAAACACAAACAAGGCAAACACAAACAAGGCAAACACAAACAAGCGGAACACAAACAAGGCAAACACAAACAAGGCAAACACAAACAAGGCAAACGCAAACAAGCGGAACACAAACAAGGCAAACACAAACAAGGTAAACACAAACAAGGCAAACACAAACAAGGCAAACACAAACAAGGTAAACACAAACAAGGCAAACACAAACAAGGCAAACACAAACAAGGCAAACACAAACAAGCGGAACACAAACAAGGCAAACACAAACAAGGCAAACACAAACAAGGCAAACGCAAACAAGCGGAACACAAACAAGGCAAACACAAACAAAAGCTTAATGAATCTCATCTAACTCTGATCTAATCAAATCATTTATATAGGAGTAATAGAGGTGAGATTGGGGGGAGTAATAGAGGTGAGATTGGGAGGAGTAATAGAAGTGAGATTGGGAGGAGTAATAGAGGTGAGATTGGATGAAGTAATAGAGGTGAGATTGGAGGGAGTAATAGAGGTGAGATTGGGAGGAGTAATAGAGGTGAGATTGGGAGGAGTAATAGAAGTGAGATTGGGAGGAGTAATAGAGGTGAGATTGGGGGAGTAATAGAGGTGAGATTGGGAGGAGAAATAGAGGTGAGATTGGGGGAAGTAATAGAGGTGATATTGGAGGGAGTAATAGAGGTGAGATTGGGAGGAGTAATAGAGGTGAGATTGGGGGGAATAATAGAGGTGAGATTGGGAGAAGTAATAGAGGTGAGATTGGGGGAAGTAATAGAGGTGAGATTGGGGGGAGTAATAGAGGTGAGATTGGGGGAAGTAATAGAGGTGAGATTGGGAGGAGTAATAGAGGTGAGATTGGGAGGAGTAATAGAAGTGAGATTGGGAGGAGTAATAGAGGTGAGATTGGGGGAGTAATAGAGGTGATATTGGAGGGAGTAATAGAGGTGAGATTGGGAGGAGTAATAGAGGTGAGATTGGGGGAAGTAATAGAGGTGAGATTGGGAGAAGTAATAGAGGTGAGATTGGGGGAAGTAATAGAGGTGATATTGGAGGGAGTAATAGAGGTGAGATTGGGGGAAGTAATAGAGGTGAGATTGGGGGGAATAATAGAGGTGAGATTGGGAGAAGTAATAGAGGTGAGATTGGGGGAAGTAATAGAGGTGAGATTGGGGGGAGTAATAGAGGTGAGATTGGGAGGAGTAATAGAGGTGAGATTGGGAGGAGTAATAGAGGTGAGATTGGGGGGAATAATAGAGGTGAGATTGGGAGAAGTAATAGAGGTGAGATTGGGGGAAGTAATAGAGGTGAGATTGGGGGGAGTAATAGAGGTGAGATTGGGAGGAGTAATAGAGGTGAGATTGGGAGGAGTAATAGAGGTGAGATTGGGGGAAGTAATAGAGGTGATATTGGAGGGAGTAATAGAGGTGAGATTGGGAGGAGTAATAGAGGTGAGATTGGGAGAAATAATAGAGGTGAGATTGGGAGGAGTAATAGAGGTGAGATTGGGAGGAGTAATAGAGGTGAGATTGGGAGAAGTAATAGAGGTGAGATTGGGGGAAGTAATAGAGGTGAGATTGGGAGGAGTAATAG
>OX387262.1:4007988-4017988 GCA_947562095.1 Branchellion lobata | reverse complement strand
GATGAAGATGAAAGAAAACGGATGGATGGAGGAAGCAGAAGGAGGTAGAAGAATGGTGGATGCAAAGATGAGTGGAGGAAGAAAAGAAAGGTGATCCAAGGATGACGTGGAAATGACGTCAGCAAGTCACGGCGAGCGTCGTGACGTCAGAGTTTCCGGAAGGGTCCTTACAGCTTCCGGAAGGGTTGAAACAAAGTCAAATCGGCTTAAAAGGGCTGGATTGATAAAAATCTGGGATAATCGAAAAGAGGAAATGGTTGAATTTTTATAATCGTCGAAAGATCGCAATTAAAAGATCAGTTTCTACAAAAAAATATGTTAGGTACAAGAGCTTCTGAATCGACTGTCGTCACGTGATACTGTGAAAAGATAATAAATAAGGTGGTGGTGGTGATGATGATGATGATGATGATGATGATGTTGATGATGATGACGATATTGATGGTGATGATGATGGTGACGATGATGATGATGATGATGATGATGATGATGATGATGATGATGATGATGATGATGATGATGATGATGATGACGATGATGATGATGATGATGATGATGATGACGATGATGATGATGTGATGGTGATGATGATGATGATGATGATGATGATGATGATGATGATGATGATGACGATGATGATGATGGTGGTGATGATGATGATGATGATGATGATGACGATGATGATTATGGTGGTGATGATGATGATGATGATGATGATGATGATGATGATGATGATGATGGTGATGATGGTGATGATAATGATGATGATGATGATGATGACGATGATGAATTGAAATATAATTTGAAATAACTAAAGCATATTTTTATACTCTGTTTAAAGTAGCTTGGTTAGTTAAATAAAACCTCAGTCCTTCGACACAATAGGCCGTGGAGTCAATTGAAGGTCTTCACGTGATTGGATTAGTGTTTTAGTCCTTAAAGTGGCATTGTGGTGGTGTTGTTGTGGTTGTGGTGGTGTTGTTGTGGCAGTGGCGGTGTTGTGGTGGCTGTGATGGTGTTGTTGTGGTGGCTGTGATGGTGTTGTTGTGGTGGCTGTGATGGTGTTGTTGTGGCTGTGATGGTGTTGTGGCTGTGGTGGTGTTGTTGTGGCTGTGATGGTGTTGTGGCTGTGGTAGTGTTGTTGTGGCTGTGGTGTTGTTGTGGGTGTGGTGGTGTTGTTGTGGCTGTGGTGTTGTTGTGGCTGTGGTGTTGTTGTGGCTGATGTTTTTGTGGCTGTGGTGGTGTTGTTGTGGCTGTGGCGTTGTGACTGTGATGGTATTACAGCTGTGGTATTGTTGTTTTTGTGGGGGTGGTGTTGTTGTGGCAGTGGTGGTGTTGTTGTGGAGATGGTGTTGTTGTGGAGATGGTGTTGTTGTGGAGATGGTGTTGTTGTGGGGGTGGTATGCACGAGGGTATCTCGGAACACGATTTTGGCTTGAAAAAGACGAGTGTGGTAGGAGGAGACAGGAGACAAAAAAGAAGAGGGGGGGGGGGGGGGGGTAGAGAGAGGGAGGGAAGAGTGAGGGGAGGAAGATGGATGGAAGAGAGTTGGTGATTTGACGAAGAAGTTGAAAGACTAAAAACCTGTTGATGAATTTATTGGTGAAATCAAAGGTTTGACAATATGAATAACGTGGTGATGAAGTGGCAAGAACACACACACACACAAACACACACACACACACACACACACACACACACACACACACACACACACACACACACACACACACACACACACAAACATGTATTATGGAGTTGACTGACTGTTTTTTTATAGCATTGAAGAAAAAGGTATGCTAATGAGGACAATGATGAAGACGACGACGACGATGAAGGTTGTGATGACGATGGTAATCAAATCCCTATTTAAAGGAAATAGAATAAAAAAAAACAAAATACTGAAAAATATGATATTTTTATAGAGAAAAAAAAACGAAATGGATGAAATAATTGAACGTCTCAATATAACGCTAATGAGATAAATAATAAAATAAAAAAAAATTTAAAAAAATAACAATAGAAATAATAATAATAATAATGGAAATAAGAATAATAATAGAAATAATAACAATAAGATAAATAATAATAATAATAGAAATAATAATAATAATAGAAATAATAATAATAATAGAAATAATAATAATAATAGAAATAATAATAATAATAATAAGGAAACGTTCACAAGAGCGTGGATTAGAAGATTCTATCAGCAAATACAATGAGGCGAACAAAAGAGGAATTTGACGGCACCAAGATAGACTAACGACACAGAGGAATAACTGAAAAAAGTAAAGAATGCATGCATTAGTGCATGGGTGAGATGAATGAATGGATTGATGAGAAGAATAATTGAATGGAGAATTGAATGTGAAATGACGAGGATACAGAGAGGAAATGGAGCTTGGTCATGCCGTGAGTGAATGGGGGAGTGTATTGAGTGAATGGGGGAGTGAATGAATGAATGAAGGAATAGTGGAGTGAATGAGTGAATGAAGGTATGGTGGAGTGAATGGGGGAGTGTATTGAGGAATGGTGGAGTGAATGGATGAATGAAGGAATAGTGGAGTGAATGAGTGAATGAAGGTATGGTGGAGTGAATGGGGAAGTGTATTGAGGAATGGTGGAGTGAATGGATGAATGAAGGAATAGTGGAGTGAATGAGTGAAGGAATGGTGGAGTGAATGAGCGAATGAAGAAATGGTGGAGTGAATGAGTGAATGGAGGAGTGATGTTGGACATATGCAAGCAAGTGGAAAGAAGAAAACCTGCATGAAACAGTAATTGATCCTATAAATGAAGTAGGTAAAGAAATTGAATAGAATTATTTATTAAATTAATTAATAAAATTAATAAAATTAATAATTTAATGGATGAATAAAATAAAAGTATAAAAAATAAAGATGCATGAGATGGAGGGGGCTGACGTGGTGATTGCGGGAAAGCAAGATGGAAAAATTAATTGAAGAGTGGAAATCATGGAGGAGGAGAGGGAGAGGGGAGGAGGGGGGGGAGAAGAGGGGAGAAGGAAGGGAGAAGAGGGGAGGAGGATGGGAGAAGAGGGGAGGAGGGAGGGAGAAGAGGGGAGGAGGGAGGGAGAAGAGGGGAGGAGGGAGGGAGAAGAGGGGAGGGGGGGAGAAGAGAAGAGGAGGAATGAAAAAGGGGAGGAGGGAGGAAGAACAGGGAAGAAAAAGAAGGAAAGGAGAGGAGGGATGGAAGAGAAGAATGGAAAGGAAAAAGATGGAGAGGATGAATGGAAGGAAGGAATAACCTTTACTTGAAGAGAAAACAATGAAAGAAAGAAAGAAAAAAACGAATAAAAGAAAGAAAGAATGAATGAAGCTATGTTGAAATGTTCGATAACTCAAACGGGAGCTTCAATAATAAAGCTCTTGCGTCCTTCGTACTCGTGGCCGTTAGATGTATCGACTTTGGGGTCGGTTTGCGCAGGGTGTGCTTGGATGCATGGCCACTGCACAAGTACTGCTTGATGTCGTCGTTGTTGTTGTTGTGTTCTTGATGTTGTTGTTGTTGTGCTCTTGTTGTTGTTGTTGTGCTCTTATTGTTGTTGTTGTTGTGCTCTTGTTGTTGTTGTTGTTGAGCTCTTTTTGTTGTTGTGCTCTTGATGTCGTTGTTGTTGTGCTCTTGACGTTGTCACTTTTGTTGTTGTTAATGTTGTGTTTTAATGTTGTTGTTGTCGCTTTTGCCGTTGTTGATGTTGTGTTCTGATGTTGTTGATGTCACTTTTGTTGTTGTTGTGTTGATGGTCTTTTAATTTGGTAGTTTTTTTTAAACCAAAGCTTTATTATTATCAGTATAATAATAATTATAATAATTATAATAATAATAATAATTATTATTATTATTATTATTATTATTATGATCACCAAGCGATCATTCGTAGTGTTCGAAACCTCATCGATCGATGTCACCCCCATCGTAATCACCCCCCCCCCCTTTTGTTGCCACTTGTACAAGTATTGATACAACAAGCCTCAAGAAGGATCGCGTCGATTGTTCGTGCACGTAATGCAATAATGTATGCGCCGGAGCGCAAGGAACACACTGTTCGACCCCATTTGCCTAGTTTCCTTTGCGTAAAAAATAATTTTATTATTATTATTATTATTATTATTATTATTATTATTATTATTATTATTATTATTATCATTATTTAATGCTAATATTTTAATTAGTTATTATTAATATTATTTATTGTTAGTATTGTTATAAGTAATTAATATTATTATTTATTATTAATATTGTTAATAGTTATTCTCATTATTACTTATTGTTATTATTATGATTATTATTATTAATTATTATTATTACTATTATTATTATTATTATTATTATTATTATTATTATTATTATTATTATTATTACGAATATTATTGACGAAGATGCGTTATTCATTTGGAGTGTAGTGAGGCCAAATATGGCTGTTCACACAATATGACACGAGCAGACGAGCATTGAATCAAATACCAATACTGACATAAACAATAATAACAATAATAATGATACTAATGATAATAATAATAATAATAATAATAATAATAATAATAATAATAATAATAATAATAATAATAATAATAATAATAATAGTAATAATAATAATAATAATAATAATAATAATAATAAGAAGAAGAAGTGCCATAGAAATGAATAATAATGAGTGAATAAATAATAGTAATAATAATAACTTCAGTGAACCCCCTAATAATAGGTACATGAGAGAATGGAAGGGTTTGAGAAAGATGCGTAATACAATTAAGAATTAGTAACTGCACGCACACACACACACACACACACACACACACACACACACACACACACACACACACACACACACACACACACACACACACACACACACACACACACACACACACACACACACACACACACACACACACACACACACACACACACACACACAACACACACACAAACACACACACACACACACACACAAACACACACACGGATATATATACGTGAATATGGACACATTAATCGCTACGACTTCTACGACCAGCACGAATAGGAGATCTGGTGGGGGAGGAAGAGGTGGTGGTGGTGGTGGCATGAAGTTAAAAATGAATTGTGAACCAAAAAAAATATCTACCACTCCATCCATTTCATCCACCACTCCATCCCCTTCATCCACCACTCCATCCCCTTCATCCACCACTCCATCCCCTTCATCCACCACTCCATCCCCTTCATCCACCACTCCATCCCCTTCATCCACCACTCCATCCCCTTCATCCACCACTCCATCCATTTCATCCACCACTCCATCCATTTCATCCACCACTCCATCCATTTCATCCACCACTCCATCCCCTTCATCCACCACTCCATCCATCACTCCATCCCCTTCATCTACCACTCCATCCCCCTCATCCATTTCACCTACCACTTCACCACTCTATGCACCACTCCATCCACTCCACTACCACTCCACCACCATTCCATCCTCACTCCACTCACCCACTGTAGCTGCGACTTCTGTCTCGATTGCGAGCCCATGGAGATGGAGGAGATCTGCTGTTGTGTTGATGTTGTTGTTGTTTTGATGGGGGTATTGCTGTGTTGATGTTGTTTTTGATATAATGCTGTTGTAACTGTTTTTGTTGATGTTGAAGTTGTTGTTGTAACTGTTGTTGAAGATGTTGATGGTGTTGAAGAGGTGTGCTGAAGTCTCATGCTGATGTTGCAGAATGATGATGATGATGATTTTCATAAAATTGTTGTCAATGTTGTTGTAGATAATGTTGATGTCAACGCAGACATGTAGATTTGCTGTTGATGTTGATGTGCAGGTATTTGTAGCTGTTATAAATTTGTCGTTGTTGTGGAAGTGGTTATTGTATATATTGTACAACAATACATACAATAACCACTTTGGTTGTTGGAAATTTTTTACAGACGTTTTAACAGATTTTAAAATAAAATTGTAGATATTGGTGATGATGATGTGGCAATCATGATTATCAGAAGTTACATTATCATCATCCATTTTTGCTATTTGGGTATACAAGTAATAAAAATTTATTGTTGCATTTGTTGAAGAAGTGATGAAAAATAAAGATGATGATGTTGCTGTTGTTGTTGATGCTGATGTTGCTGTTGTTATTTATGCTGCTGTTGTTGTTGATGGTGTTGTTGTTGATGCTGTTGTTGTTGTAGATGTTGATTTTTTAGTTGCAACAAAAAATGAGTTTTAGCAGTAGTAGTTGTAGCTGCAGCAGTGGTGGTGCTGGTGGTTGTGGCCAGTGGAGGTGGTGCTGGTGATTGTGGCCAGTGGTGGTGCTGGTGATGGTGGCCGATGGTGGTTGTGGCCGGTGGTGCTGGTGATTGAAGCCAGTGGTGGTGGTGGTTTTCGGTTCTCAAAGAAGGTGGAGAAAAGAAAATGAAACTGGAAAGGGAGCTTACTGCCTTCCTCGTTCGGTTCCATTCTCTCGGCGACCATTAAAACCTCGTCTGGCATAAAAGTCTTTTCCTCGATCTCTTAAGGAGCCATTGCGACCATTGGAGGAACGAGGACAATCATAGGAGGCATGCCCGTAATCGCCACAAATGTAGCACCTATCCGTTGAATTGCTGCGACGTGGAGGAGATGGTCGGAAAGGAATTGGCTCAACTCTTCGCTCCATGCCCATCCTACCTCCTCCCCTGTTAAAATTTTTGGGTTTGGTCTTTCCTGTGGCGTGTTCTACTCTGATCCTGACTCCGCATAGTGTACTGTTGGAATATAAAAATGGGAGTCAAGGAGTTTATAGGACTGAAAAAAGAATACATAAATTTTTTAAGTATTCACTAGCAACAGTGCGCATAATAAAAATCGCAGAATGACTCGGAGTTCTTCAAAAATTGTCTACCATTGAACAATATTTTTGTTTTTGAATGAATTTTTTCATGTTTAAATAAAATTATAAGTTCAAGAAAGTGATTTTAACGCATCAAATCGATATAAAGTTCTATTCGCACACCTTCCATCCAGTCCTCTCACGGCATCTTGCGCGTCTCTGGGATCCTCATATTGGATGAAACCAAATCCTGGTGGGTTTCTGGCTACCCAGACACTTTTTAAAGTGCCATAATGCTCAAACGCCCGTTCAATTTCTTTCTCGTCTGCTTCTCTGGGCAAATCACCAACGTAAACTTTACTTTCAGTTGATTCTTGTTTGAAAATTTTCGACATTTTTGGAAATTATCAAACAAAATTTGAATTTGTTTGCTAAACTTTTTCCACTCTATTTCACAACAATGGCGGAAACGATCAATGATGGAGGTAGCTGAAGCAAGCTACTTATCTAAAACAGCATTTGTATCCAAAGACTCTATGTAACTCATCATGGACGTTGGCACAAAAAACTTTAATAACAGCTGTTACATTCTTTTTATAGTTGTCTTTAAATGCACGCGATCCACAAGCCTTTTCATTATATCATGGGGCTTAACAAACAATGGCCAGTACATGCGCTAAGAACTTTAAAAGAACAATAGCAACTACCATTGTCATTGAAACCCCATGAATTATCTAAAATTATCTCAAAACCTTTGTTTCACCCTATCATTTGATACTATGACTACCAAAGTGCATTTATTAATTTATATAAATGACAAGATTTCGGCAAAAACTTTCTAAAAATGACGATATTTTAAGCCTTTTAACTTTGGCGTATAATAAATGATTTAAACTTTACTAAAATGTTTTTTCAATTCTTTTTCAAAATGATTCTATATTTTGTTTTAGCATCACCAGCCAATTGTCAAAAAAACGTTATTACTAATAAAAACTTAGGAATCCTTCAACAAGACGTGCGTGGCCATTATTTCGTGCTGAAAGTAAGTAATGACCGTTTTGAACCATATACTTTCATATATATAAAACAACTCTTAAAAAAATCATTTAAATAAAATCATATATACTTTCTTTTTTTTTTGAATTTGTTCTTTTAATTATATATTTGTTAAGTATTTAGATGGCTCAACAAATATAGATTACTAAATAAATTAGGTTAGCGACAAGTGCAAATGAAAAAATTGTTTCTGATAACCCCCTGTTCCAGTATTTATGGTATATACTTAAAAATTTTATGCCTCAATTGTTAAAAAAAGATTAAAGTTTAAAACAAAAGTATTTTTTTAATTCAAAAAGATAAAAAAAGAGCAAAAAACACATCGAATTGAATCAAATCAAGACGAAATCTTTGCAGCAACTGCGCACGAGATCAAAACTGGAGTGTTTCAGCCATTGTCAACGGCCAGATTGTTCTCACATGAAATTCGACGCGGCATCTGGCGACTGTATTATAGTTTCAAAAACCAACCTAAATGTAGTTTTACAATTGAATAAAGTTTATCAGGTGGGTCTTTCTTGTTTATCAATCACGTGGTTTTTAGACATCTCCCGTATTTTTTTGAAAAAATAATCTTTTTGATTTCGCTCATACTTATGCGTCTGCGGCATAGTGATTGGCTTGTTCCGCTGTAGAGTGTGAACAGGTGAGCCCAGCTTTGAGTTCTATAAGCGGCAACTCAATAAAAGTACAGACGCCGTGCTAGAGTGTCCAGTCCTCTAGTAGCCCACAGTCAGTGAAACCGTTTCCATGGGAGCGCCTTTGAACATAGTGCTAAAGGGCTCGTTAAAAATGTCTTTATTGGATTAGATTAGATAAGATTAGATTAGATTAAATTAGATTAGATTAGATTAGATTAGATTAGATGTTTCAACAAACTCAATAATTAAGTAGCTTGTTATGAAATAAAGACATATTTACAATTATTATTTTTTTCAAATAATATTTTATGAATTATATTATAATAATAATTTTAAAAAATATATTATCATAAATATTTCTTTCTCAGGTCATCTTTGCCAACGGATGTCCGTACTACGAAGGTGGATAACTTCCATAACGTCTTTAATCTGAATACAAATATGACCCTTACAATACAATATGATACAATACAATACGATACAATACAATACTATACGATGCAGTACAATACAATACTATACGATACAATACAATACAATACAATACAATACACTACAATACATTACAATACAATACAATACACTAAAATACAATACAATACAATAAAATAAGATACAATAAAATACAATAAGATACAATACAATACAATACAATACAATAAAATACAACGAAATAAAATACATTAAAATACAACAAAATACAATACAATGCGATAAAATACAATACAATACAAATACGAATTTTATTATAGTGGCATTAAGGGGCTAGAGTTTCTAGGCTATCTAAAATTTAAATTTTAAACTTAAAGATAAAATTAATGATTTAAAAAAAAAAAAACTAAAAATTGAATTAATAAAATATTTTAAATAAATTTAAATTATTGAAATAAAATAATTTTTTTTTTATTTTAAAAATTAATTCACTATTAAACCTATAAATAAATAAATAAAATAATAATAATAAAAATAAAAAAAATAATTAAATAAAAACTTAAAAAAATTTAAAAATAAATTTTTATTAAAACTATTAAATAATTTATTTAGTACGGATAGATCCATAAGAGGCATTGTGTAACTTAAAAAAAAAAATCTTTTTATTTATCGTCTTCATTAGAACAAGTCCAGATATTGAAGATTCTTTGGAGAATTCATTCTATGGATACGTCACATCATCATTAAATATGTTAAGCGCTAAATAAAGTGAAATGCACATTTTTAAAAGTACTAACTTCTCAGAATATGTGTGATTAACGCTTAAATTGTCATTAAAAAAAGATTTTAAAAAGAATTTAAAGAATTAAAAAACAATTTGAAACAATTTGAAAAAAAAAATAATAAAAAAAAGTTAAAACAATTTAAAAAAGAAAAAAAAATTTTAAAAAGAAAAAAAAACAATTTAAAAACAATTTAAAAAGGACAATAACGAAAAGTTATTTTCAAAAAGACTGCCAAACTTATAATAACAAAACTTATTATTATTATTAT
>OX387262.1:3997988-4002988 GCA_947562095.1 Branchellion lobata | reverse complement strand
TTGTTGCTTTCAGCCTTCGAATGATTTCCAAAACTACGCGGAATTCCTCATTTTTTTCCGCTTTAGTTAATTTTTATTTAAATGTTCAAAATTATTTTCAATTATTTCACTATATTATTCAAATTTAAATTCAATTAAAATGATGTTCAGCCTCTGACAACTGTAATATAGTCATTAAGACCGTTATAATTAGTTCAAACATTATGACCTTTAGTACTCTACAGCTTCGTTCACACACACACACACATACACACACACACACACACACACACACACACACACACACACACACACACACACACACACACACACACACACACACACACACACACACACACACACACATACACACACACACACACACACACACACAGGAAGTATATAAGAAGGACAATGACGGGAACAACAGAATCAGATATCATGAACAAGACAGTTATATTAATTGGAGGTCCATCTAAGGGTGAGTTTTGGTGGTGGTGGTGGTTGATTTGGTGGTTGTTGTTTTGGTGGTTGTTGTTTTGGTGGTAGCGTTGGTGATTGTGGTTGCTATGGTGAGGGTGGAAGGGATTATTGTACTGAGGGTGGTGGTGGTGTGAGCATTCCTTGTAGTAGCAGTTCCATTAGGGGTGGAGGTTGTGGGGTAAGTGGTGGTTCAAATGGTGAAGAGATAAAATGTCTCTCATGACAAGGAAAGAAAAACAAACAAAATTTGAATGATGCAATTCTTGTATTTTCATTATTTTCTTTTTTATTAAGTAATAAATAAATAAATAAATAAATAAATTATTAATTTAATAAATAAATAATTAATTAATTAATTTAATAAATAAATAAATAAATTATTAATTTAATAAGGCAAATAATTAATTAATTACTGAGTCAATTAATTATCTAATTAAATTAGAGTCTTTCTCATTCAATCATCACTGGCCTCGAAACTCTACGGGGTTAATGCCACTATAATAATATTCGTTTTTGTATTGTATTGTTTTGTATTGTATTGTATTGTATTGTATTGTATTGTATTGTATTGTATTTGTATTGTATCATCAATCCATTTCAAGCACCAGTCAGTATTCAATCCTCGTAACTCCCAATCATTTCCATACTTCCTTCTTTTTTCAAATTTTTCCTACCCAATCTTTTTAAACCAGCCTAATTCTCTTCTCTTCTCCACCTTTTCCTCCTCCGATCTCAACCGACACACACTCACATTTCTCTCTAACCATCTTTCTTTCCAGCCTCTTCCATCTCAATCCAGCCATTTTCAACTTTTTCGCCAAAACCTTCAATTCTTCTATTTCAACTTCGTTCAACCCATTCTTACCCCGTCCTCCTATTCCACCCTATCTACGTCACCCTGTTTCAATTTGACTCATTCCAACTTATCCACCCCCCATTCCACTCCACCTATCTTCCCATTCCACCCCATCCATTCCTTCATTCCATTCTATCCATTCCCCCATTCCACCCCATCCATTCCCTCATTCCACCCCACCCATTCCCCCATTCCACCCCACCCATTCCCCCATTCTACTCCTCCCATCCCAACTTATCCCATTCTGGCCCCAATCTCACTCCAATTAACCCCTCTCTCCAATCAACCCTTCCCCCCATCAACCCTTCCCCCCATCAACCCTTCCCCCCATCAACCCTTCCCCCCATCAACTCCTCCCCCCAATCAACCCCTCCCCCCCATCAACCCCTCTCCTCAATCAACTCCTCTTTCCCATCAACCTCTCCTCCCACCAACCCTTTCCCCCCATCAACCCCTCCCTCCCATCAACCCTTCTTCCCCATCAACCTCTCTACCCCATCAACTTCTGTCCCCCATCAACCCCTCCCTCTCATCAAATTCTGTCCCTCATCAACCCCCCCCCCCATCAACCCCTCTTCCCCATCAACCCCCCACTCATCTTCCCCCTTCTCTTTTTTCCAGGCACCCGATTCCGCCCCTTGTCGCTTGACCTCCCAAAGCCACTCTTCCCCATAGCTGGCATGCCCATGGTACAACACCACATCGAGGCTGCTGTCAAGGTGACTCTCCTACTCCTTCTCTCACTCTCTCTACACTCCTCCTTCTCCCACTCTCTCTACAATCCTCCTTCTCTCACTCTCTACACTCCTCCTTCTCCCACTCTCTCTTCACTCCTCCTTCTCTCACTCTCTCTTCACTCCTCTTCCCCTCACTCTCTCTCCACTCTTCCCTCCCTCTTTCTCTACATTCCTCCTTTTCTCACTCTCTCTACACGACAACAACTACCACCATCACGCCACACCACTACCACACCACAACACCACCACCACGCCACACCATTACCACACCACCACCACACCACTACCACAACACCACCACACCACTACCATAACAACCACACCACACAACAACCACGCCACACAACAACCACGCCACACAACAACCACGCCACACAACAACCACACCACACCACACCACCACCACACCAGGTACCCAACATGAAGGAGATCTTGTTGATAGGTAGTTACCAAGTCAACAACCACTTTTCCAGCTTCATCTCTTCCATGCAAACTCTCTATAAAGTGGTGGTCAGGTGGGTGGCGGTGGTGATGGTGGTGGTGGGGATGGTAGTGGTGGTGGTGGTGGCGGTGGTTGCTGTTGTGGTGGTACGGTGGTACGGTGGTTGTTGTTGTGGTGGTGGTGGTGGTGGTGGTGGTGGTGGTGGTGGTACGGTGGTTGTTGTTGTGGTGGTGGTGGTGGTGATGGTGGTGGTGATGGTGGTGGTGGTGGTGGTGGTGGTGGTGGTGGTGGGAGTGGTGATAATGATCATACGGCAGTACTTGACACGCCCTTAAAAATTTTGATTACAACACAATTGAAATATTTGAGCAGGATTCAAACTTACTTTGGGGCTTCATTGAAACTTTCCAACACTCAAACACCCATCATCTACAACCATCCTCCAACTTCATCCAACCTCCTCCAACCTCCTCCAACCTCCTCCAACCTCCTCCGACCTCCTCCTTCTTCCTCCAATCTCATCCAACCTCCTCCGACCTCCTCCTTCTTCCTCCAATCTCATCCAACCTCCTCCAACCTCCTCTAATCTCATCCAACCTCCTCCAACCTCCTCCAACCTCTTCCAACCTCCTCCAATCTCATCCAACCTCCTCCAATCTCATCCAACCTCATCCAACCTCCTCCAATCTCATCCAATCTCATCCAATCTCATCCAACCTCATCCAACTTCCTCCAACCTCCTCCAACCTCCTCCAACCTCCTCTAATCTCATCCAATCTCATCCAATCTCATCCAACCTCCTCCAACCTCCTCCAACCTCCTCCAACCTCCTCTAATCTCATCCAATCTCATCCAACCTCCTCCAATCTCATCCAATCTCATCCAATCTCATCCAACCTCCTCCAATCTCATCCAACCTTTTCCAATCTTTCAAAACTTTTTTCCACTTTTTCACAAACCTTCTTCCATTTCACTCTTTTTTAACAAACCTTTTCTTCATCTATAATCTCATTTCCCCATCACCCCCCCATCCTCTCACCATCCCCCCATCCCCCCCACTCCACATCTCCCACCCCCTCATCATCCTCCCATCCCTCCCACTCTACATTTCCCATCCCCCCACTCTCCGCATTTAGGTACCTCCAAGAATTTGAGGCATTGGGTACAGCGGGGGGGCTACATCACTTCCGGGATCAGGTGCTCCAGGGGAGGCCCTCAGCCGTCGTGGTGATGAACGCAGACGTGTGTGGTGAATTCCCCCTCGCTGATATGCTCCAGTTCCACCTTCGCAAACAAGCCTCCCAGCCAGACTGCTTCACCATCATGGCCACTGAGGTGGGGGGGGGGAGGAAGGGAAGGATGGGGGGGGGAAGGGAGGATGGAGGGGGATGGAGAGGGGGGAGGGGGATTGGAGAGGGGGGAGGAGTTGAGAAGATGGGGGGGGAGAGGATGGGGGGGAAGAGAGGATGGAGGGGGATGGAGAGGGGGAAGGGGGATTGGAGAGGGGGGAGGAGTTGAGAAGATGGGGGGGGAGAGGATGGGGGGGATAAAAAAGGAGAGGGGGAATTTGTTTTTTTCGGGGGTTTGGGGGGGTGTTTGTATTACATCAACGAAAACAACGTCAACAACAACAATCTCAACAACAACATCAACATAGCAACAATAACATCAACAACAACATCAACAACAACAACATCAACAAAAACAATGTCAACAACAACAACAACATCAACAACAACAACATCAACAACAACAATGTCAACAACAACAACAACAACAGTCTCAACAACAACATCAACATAACAACAACAACATCAACAACAAAAATGTCAACAACAACATCAACAACAACAACATCAACAACAGGCCACAAGACAACAGTCCCTCAACTACGGGTGCATCGTCCACAACGAAAACCACCAAGTCTGTATCTAGGCATTTCACAACTTAGACTTATCATTATTATTATTATTAGTAGTAGTAGTATTATTATTATAATTATTCTTATTATTATTAGTATTATTATTATTTTCATTATTGTTATTATTTTCATTATAATTATAATTATTTATGTTTTATTTTATTTTTCCACCACACCACCACCACACCACCACCACCACCACCACACCACCACCACCACCACTCCACCACCACCACCACCACCACCACACCACCACTACCACACCACCACCCCACCACCACCACCACACCACCACTACCACACCACCACCACACCACCACTACCACACCACCACCACACCACCACTACCACACCACCACCACTACCACACCACCACCACCACCACCACCACCACCACCACCACCAGATCCTTCATTACGTGGAGAAACCGGAAACTTTTGTGAGCACCATCATCTCGTGCGGAGTGTATATTTTCTCACCCTCCATCTTCAAACTTCTCTCTCGCCACTTCAACGTCGCCAACTCCGAAACATCGTGAGGAGGAGGAGGAGGAGGAGGAGGAGGAGGAGGAGAAGGAGGAGG
>OX387262.1:3987988-3990488 GCA_947562095.1 Branchellion lobata | reverse complement strand
AAAAACAAAAATAAATGGGCATAAAGGAATAATAATAATAAAGGAATGTGGGTGGAATGAGAGGACACCCCACGATGGGAGATAGGGGGGGTGAGGGAGGTGAGGGAGGTATGGGGGAAGGTGGGGGGGTGAGGGAGGTATAGGGGAAGGTGGGGGGGGTGAGGGAGGTATAGGGGAAGGTGGGGGGTGAGGGAGGTGAGGAAGGTACGGGGGAGGGGGGGAAAGGGGGAAATGAAAAAGGTATGGGGGGAGGGGGAGAGGTGAGGGAGGTGGAGGGAAGAGGGGAGAGGCGTGGGAAAGGGTTGGCGTGAGTGTGGGAGGTAATGATGATTATAATAATAATAATAATAATAATAATAATAATAATAATTGAAAAAATTAATGACAAAAAAAATTAATAATAGCAACAAAATTAATTTTTAAAAATAATAGCAACAAAAATTAATCAATACAACAAATAAATACGACAACAAAAAATAACAACAACAACAAATAAATACAACAACAACAAATAACAACAACAACAAATAAATACAACAACAACAAATAACAACAACAACGAGCTAGTTGATCAAGCCTTGATGTTCAGTTGTGACTGAATTGCTACTGGCATTTTAATTCTATAATAATAATAATAATAATAATAATAATAATAATAATAATAATAATAATAATAATAATATTAATAATAATATTAATAATAATAATATTATTATTATTAATATTATTATTAATAATAATAATAATTTTTTTGGAATATAATTATTCATATCTTTTTTTCAATTATGATTTTTCACCTTGTTATGTTTTTAATTTGTGTAATTATTTTATTATTTTTATTATTATTATTATTTTTATTTTTATTTTTATTATTATTATTATTATTATTATTATTATTATTATTATTATTATTATTATTATTATTATTCAAAGTATTTATGATGACCTTGCCACCTCCTCATCCTTTCAAACTCATCAGCAGCGATTTCGAGTCTTCCATCATGACGTCATCATCCTCTTCTTCTTCCTCCTCCTCACGTGCGCCATTTTGTTTGACAAGGTGGCGACTATACTTTGAAAAAGAGTGTCTAGTTTTTTTATTTTTGTTGTAGATGTTGTTGTTGTGGTTGTTGTTGTTGTTGTTGTTGTTGTTGTTGTTGTTGTTGTTGTTGTTGTTGTTGTTGAAATGTAACGCCTTGACTCTTGCGACATGACGTGTCAGCAGCCGGATGATGTTCCTTCTGCTTGGTGGCCGTTTTTTTGTTCGTTTGTTTTTGAGTGAACTTTGTTTGGTTTGTGCATTTTGTTTTGTTTTGTTTGTGCATTTTGTTTTGTTTTGTTTGTGCATTTTGTTTTGTTTTGTTTGTGCATTTTGTTTTTTTTTGTTTGTGCATTTTGCTTCGTTCATTTTTTTTGTTGCTTTTTTTCTTCGTTTTTTTGTTTTTTTTGTTTTTTTTGTTTTTAGTTTTTCAATTCTAGTTGTACTTTTTTTTCACTTTTCTTTTCATTGTTCTTTCATTTTTTTTTCTTTTTTTTCAAAGTTCATTTGTTACAAACACTTTTTTCTAAATCTTTTAAAAATATTTTTTTTCTAATTATTTTTTTTTGATTATTTTTTTTTTAATTATTATTTTTAAAAAAATTCATTTTTTGTTTTTTTAGAATTTTTTTTAAAAAGTAAAAAAAACAGCAAAATAATATTTTAAATTTTCGTTCTTTTTGACAAAGTCGACTGTTTTTCCGTTGAAAACATTTTTTGACGACTCTTTATTCCCCAGAATTTTCAAAATACAAAAAAAAGTTTTTTTCAAAACAAAAACCAAATTTTATTTTTCTGAGATTGAATAAAATATTTTTTTTTTGTTTTTTTTGTTTTTATTTATTTTTTTAATCAAAAATCTGTCTCCAGAGTTTATAGAAAAAAGTCTGGGAACGAAGTTTTGTCTTGGAAATCTGCATTTTTTATTCATTCAAAACTCGCTGACAAAAAAACAAAACGCTTTTGGTTTTTCACCAAAAAACGTTTTTTTTTGTTTTTTTTTGCTGTTTTGTTTTGTTTCATTTTCTCCACAAAATCATATTTTTCCAAAAAAAAATTTTTCTTAAAAAAAACATTTCCCAAAAAAATTTTTCTTTCAAAAATTCATATCCACAAAATCTTTTTTTTTGTGAATTTCCTTCAATGAATTTTCAATGAATTTTCAGTGAATTACCATTTTTTGATGAATTTTTTTTATTTTGCAAAAAAATAATTCAAAAACTCTATTTAACAAATAATTATTGAATAACTAATTTAATTAAAAACCTTTAATTAACTAAAAAAACTTTACATTTTAATTTTTTTATTTTTCCGATCCCAACCAACCACACACAACCACATACAACCACACACAGCCACAACCAACCACGTACAACCACACACAGCCACATACAACCACAACCAACCACATACAACTACAACAACCACACACAACCACACACAACTTTATACAACAACATA
>OX387262.1:3959765-3967265 GCA_947562095.1 Branchellion lobata | reverse complement strand
GGTGAATGATGGAAATGGTGGTGAAAAGATGAAAAAGGTTGATGGAATGGTTGAGTGAGTTGTTGGTTCATTGAGAAAATGATAAAATAGTGAGATGGCTAAGTAGGAAGAAAAGAGGGAGGCTGAGGAAGACCTGGATGGCGGTGGAGTTTCCAATGAAGGTGGATGACATTTTGAGGCCACGAGGAGGAATGTCGCACACTGCAGTCTTCACGTTGTTGGGGATCCACTCGACGAAGTAGCTGCTGTTCTTGTTCTGTACATTCAGCATCTGCTCATCCACCTCCTTCATTGACATCCTGCCTCTGAAGATGGCAGCCACGGTGAGGTACCTTCCATGACGGGGGTCGCACGCAGCCATCATGTTCTTGGCGTCAAACATCTGCTGTGTCAACTCAGGCACCGTCAGAGCTCTGTATTGCTGGCTGCCTCGAGAGGTGAGAGGAGCAAAGCCGGGCATGAAGAAGTGAAGACGAGGGAATGGAACCATGTTGACTGCCAGCTTACGAAGGTCAGCATTCAGTTGGCCAGGAAAACGGAGGCAGGTTGTGACTCCACTCATGGTGGCAGAAACCAAGTGGTTGAGGTCTCCGTAGGTAGGTGTGGTGAGCTTGAGAGTTCTGAAGCAGATGTCATAGAGGGCTTCGTTGTCAATGCAGTATGTTTCGTCGGTGTTCTCAACCAACTGGTGAACTGATAGAGTGGCGTTGTAGGGCTCAACAACAGTGTCTGACACCTGTGTGGGTCAGTTGAGGTGTTGAATAAAACTTATTCTAAAACAATAGTTTGTAGTTTGAATTACAGTCAACAAGAAAAATAGTTTTGAATTTCATTTAATTAATATCAAATTCCTTACTTTGGGGGATGGTACAACAGAGAATGTGTTCATGATTCTGTCTGGGTATTCCTCCTTGATCTTGCTGATCAGCAGAGTACCCATGCCAGAGCCTGTGCCTCCTCCTAGAGAGTGGGTCAGCTGGAATCCCTGCAGACAGTCACAGCTTTCAGCCTCCTTCCTCACCACGTCAAGAACCGAGTCTACCAACTCAGCTCCTTCTGTGTAGTGGCCCTTCGCCCAATTGTTGCCTGCACCGCTCTGACCGAAAACGAAGTTGTCGGGTCTGAAGATCTGACCGAAAGGACCAGATCTAACGGAGTCCATCGTTCCAGGCTCCAGATCCACCAAGATTGCTCTCGGCACATATTTGCCTCCTAAATTGCGGTTTTGGAATATTCGGGAGTGCTTTTTATTCGAAATAAAATTTTAGAAAAAATTAAAATTTAATCGTTTTTTAATCGCAAGTTTGAAATTTTAATTTCGAAATTTTTTTTTACCGGTGGCTTCGTTGTAGTAGACATTAATTCTTTCTAATTGCAAATCTGAATCTCCTCCATAAGTTCCAGTTGGATCGATTCCATGTTCATCGGAGATGACCTCCCAGAACTGGAGCGGGAGAAAAAAACACGTTTAATATTTTAATCAAATCTTTCAAATTAGAAAATACCTTCGCTCCTATTTGATTACCACACTGACCAGCTTGAATATGAACAATTTCACGCATTTTGTCGAAAATTTAAAAGAGAAAGTTCAAAAATCGAGAAAGATCGCTAGTGACCAAAAGATTCGAAGCTTTATGGAAGGAAAAAGGTCGACAACGGCCTTCTTATAGCAACCGAACGCGTCTTTGCAGTTATGCTAATTAGGTCATTGATTATTGGCGACATAAAAAAAAATTCTAGTAATTTTTTTCTATAAAATTGTTTTAAAATACTTAAGTTAAATTCTTTTTCAAAAAATTTTGAGTTTTATAAATTTTTAAAACGATATTTCGAAAGTGTCATATCAAGTTTTTCAATTCGAATGAAATTTTTGAAAAATATTGCTTTACAAGCAATAATCAACATTTTATTTCAAAACTTTGAAAAAATTAATTATGAGTCTCTAAAAAACAGTTTTTAGTTTCAATCAGTTTTAATCAGTCGCCAGTCTGAATATATTTCCGATACCCAATGAACTTCACCAAATGAAAAATTATTTTGAAATATTTAACCAGTAAAAATATTCAAAACTTAAAAAAAATAATTAAGATAATTTCAATTAATAATATTTTAAATAATTATTTTTAAAAAACGTCAAGGTCAATGCTGCTTGGACGACATTATGATGTAACCCGTATCTTCTTTTGCTTCTTTCATTGTATCTAATTTCACCTCGAAAGCTGTTTTTGTGTTTTATGAATTATTTTTAGTTTATGAACTCGAAATTAAAAAAGATAAATTTTATAATTACTTTTTGTTTAAGCATGAACAAATTTTCTAAACGACAGCGTAAAATAAAGATTTTCATTGAAAAATATGAAAAAAAAACGTGAACTTTTCAAAAAAATATTAAAAAAACATCGAAAAAATTATAAATAAAGCCAATTTAAAAATAATATGAAGAATTCCAAAATCAATAGAATAATGAAAAAATATTTAAATAACAATTCAATAACTAAAAATGTATAAATATATAAAAAAATTAATGAAATATTTTTTTTTAATTTGAAAAAAAATAAATTACGAAAAAAAATTCCAATAATTACGCTGTAAAAGAGTCCAGCTTTATACATTGAAGAAGAAAGGATATGAGAGAGCATATTATATGAGAAATTATAAAGGAATCTATATTATATGAGATGTTATAAAAGAATATATATTATATGAGATGTTATAAAGGAATCTATTATGAGATGTTATGGAGGAATCTATTATGAGATGTTATAAAGGAATCTATTATGAGATGTTATGAAGGAATCTATTATGAGATGTTATGAAGGAATCTATTATGAGATGTTATAAAGGAATCTATTATGAGATGTTATGAAGGAATCTATTATGAGATGTTATAAAGGAATCTATTATGAGATGTTATGAAGGAATCTACTATGAGATGTTATGAAGGAATCTATTATGAGATGTTATAAAGGAATCTATTATGAGATGTTATAAAGGAATCTATTATGAGATGTTATAAAGGAATCTATTATGAGATGTTATGAAGGAATCTATTATGAGATGTTATAAAGGAATCTATTATGAGATGTTATAAAGGAAACTATTATGAGATGTTATGAAGGAATCTATTATGAGATGTTATAAAGGAATCTATTATGAGATGTTATGAAGGAATCTATTATGAGATGTTATGAAGGAATCTATTATGAGATGTTATAAAGGAAGCTATTATGAGATGTTATGAAGGAATCTATTATGAGATGTTATAAAGGAATATATTATGAGATGTTATAAAGGAATCTATTATGAGATGTTATAAAGGAATCTATTATGAGATGTTATAAAGGAATCTATTATGAGATGTTATGAAGGAATCTATTATGAGATGTTATAAAGGAATCTATTGTGAGATGTTATAAAGGAATCTATTATGAGATGTTATGAAGGAATCTATTATGAGATGTTATAAAGGAATCTATTATGAGATGTTATAAAGGAATCTATTATGAGATGTTATGAAGGAATCTATTATGAGATGTTATAAAGGAATCTATTATGAGATGTTATAAAGGAATCTATTATGAGATGTTATAAAGGAATCTATTATGAGATGTTATGAAGGAATCTATTATGAGATGTTATAAAGGAATCTATTGTGAGATGTTATAAAGGAATCTATTATGAGATGTTATGAAGGAATCTATTATGAGATGTTATGAAGGAATCTATTATGAGATGTTATAAAGGAATCTATTATGAGATGTTATAAAGGAATCTATTATGAGATGTTATAAAGGAATCTATTATGAGATGTTATGAAGGAATCTATTATGAGATGTTATAAAGGAATCTATTATGAGATGTTATAAAGGAATCTATTATGAGATGTTATAAAGGAATCTATTATGAGATGTTATGAAGGAATCTATTATGAGATGTTACAAAGGAATCTATTATGAGATGTTATAAAGGAATCTATTATGAGATGTTATAAAGGAATCTATTATGAGATGTTATAAAGGAATCTATTATGAGATGTTATAAAGGAATCTATTATGAGATGTTATGAAGGAATCTATTATGAGATGTTATAAAGGAATCTATTATGAGATGTTATAAAGGAATCTATTATGAGATGTTATGAAGGAATCTATTATGAGATGTTATGAAGGAATCTATTATGAGATGTTATGAAGGAATCTATTATGAGATGTTATAAAGGAATCTATTATGAGATGTTATGAAGGAATCTATTATGAGATGTTATAAAGGAATCTATTATGAGATGTTATAAAGGAATCTATTATGAGATGTTATAAAGGAATCTATTATGAGATGTTATGAAGGAATCTATTATGAGATGTTATAAAGGAATCTATTATGAGATGTTATAAAGGAATCTATTATGAGATGTTATGAAGGAATCTATTATGAGATGTTATGAAGGAATCTATTATGAGATGTTATAAAGGAATCTATTATGAGATGTTATGAAGGAATCTATTATGAGATGTTATGAAGGAATCTATTATGAGATGTTATAAAGGAATCTATTATGAGATGTTATGAAGGAATCTATTATGAGATGTTATAAAGGAATCTATTATGAGATGTTATGAAGGAATCTATTATGAGATGTTATGAAGGAATCTATTATGAGATGTTATAAAGGAATCTATTATGAGATGTTATGAAGGAATCTATTATGAGATGTTATGAAGGAATCTATTATGAGATGTTATAAAGGAATCTATTATGAGATGTTATAAAGGAATCTATTGTGAGATGTTATGAAGGAATCTATTATGAGATGTTATGAAGGAATCTATTATGAGATGTTATGAAGGAATCTATTATGAGATGTTATAAAGGAATCTATTATGAGATGTTATGAAGGAATCTATTATGAGATGTTATGAAGGAATCTATTATGAGATGTTATAAAGGAATCTATTATGAGATGTTATGAAGGAATCTATTATGAGATGTTATGAAGGAATCTATTATGAGATGTTATAAAGGAATCTATTATGAGATGTTATAAGGAATCTATTATGAGATGTTATGAAAGGAATCTATTATGAGATGTTATGAAGGAATCTATTATGAGATGTTATAAAGGAATCTATTATGAGATGTTATAAAGGAATCTATTATGAGATGTTATGAAGGAATCTATTATGAGATGTTATGAAGGAATCTATTATGAGATGTTATAAAGGAATCTATTATGAGATGTTATAAAGGAATCTATTATGAGATGTTATGAAGGAATCTATTATGAGATGTTATAAAGGAATCTATTATGAGATGTTATAAAGGAATATATTATGAGATGTTATAAAGGAATCTATTATGAGATGTTATAAAGGAATCTATTATGAGATGTTATGAAGGAATCTATTATGAGATGTTATAAAGGAATCTATTATGAGATGTTATGAAGGAATCTATTATGAGATGTTATGAAGGAATCTATTATGAGATGTTATAAAGGAATCTATTATGAGATGTTATAAAGGAATCTATTATGAGATGTTATAAAGGAATCTATTATGAGATGTTATGAAGGAATCTATTATGAGATGTTATAAAGGAATCTATTATGAGATGTTATAAAGGAATCTATTATGAGATGTTATGAAGGAATCTATTATGAGATGTTATGAAGGAATCTATTATGAGATGTTATAAAGGAATCTATTATGAGATGTTATAAAGGAATCTATTATGAGATGTTATAAAGGAATCTATTATGAGATGTTATAAAGGAATCTATTATGAGATGTTATGAAGGAATCTATTATGAGATGTTATAAAGGAATCTATTATGAGATGTTATAAAGGAATCTATTATGAGATGTTATAAAGAAATCTATTATGAGATGTTATGAAGGAATCTATTATGAGATGTTATGAAGGAATCTATTATGAGATGTTATGAAGGAATCTATTATGAGATGTTATAAAGGAATCTATTATGAGATGTTATGGAGGAATCTATTATGAGATGTTATAAAGGAGGCTATTATGAGATGTTATAAAGGAATCTATTATGAGATGTTATAAAGGAATCTATTATGAGATGTTATAAAGGAATCTATTATGAGATGTTATAAAGGAATCTATTATGAGATGTTATGAAGGAATCTATTATGAGATGTTATGAAGGAATATATTATGAGATGTTACAAAGGAATCTATTATGAGATGTTATGAAGGAATCTATTATGAGATGTTATAAAGGAATCTATTATGAGATGTTATAAAGGAATCTATTATGAGATGTTATGAAGGAAGCTATTATGAGATGTTATAAAGGAATCTATTATGAGATGTTATAAAGGAATCTATTATGAGATGTTATAAAGGAATCTATTATGAGATGTTATAAAGGAATCTATTATGAGATGTTATAAAGGAATCTATTATGAGATGTTATAAAGGAATCTATTATGAGATGTTATAAAGGAATCTATTATGAGATGTTATGAAGGAATCTATTATGAGATGTTATAAAGGAATCTATTATGAGATGTTATAAAGGAATCTATTATGAGATGTTATAAAGGAATCTATTATGAGATGTTATAAAGGAATCTATTATGAGATGTTATAAAGGAATCTATTATGAGATGTTATGAAGGAATCTATTATGAGATGTTATGAAGGAATCTATTATGAGATGTTATGAAGGAATCTATTATGAGATGTTATGAAGGAATCTATTATGAGATGTTATGAAGGAATCTATTATGAGATGTTATAAAGGAATCTATTATGAGATGTTATAAAGGAATCTATTATGAGATGTTATGAAGGAATCTATTATGAGATGTTATGAAGGAATCTATTATGAGATGTTATGAAGGAATCTATTATGAGATGTTATAAAGGAATCTATTATGAGATGTTATAAAGGAATCTATTATGAGATGTTATAAAGGAATCTATATTATAATGAAAAAATAGCTTTTTCATTGTTATGAGAAGAAATGAAATATTTATCAATATTATTAGAAAAAATAAAATATTTATCGATATAATAAAAATAATATATATATTTATCGATATAATAAAAATAAAATGTATAGTTATGAAGATTGATAGAATAAATTATAACAATTGACAGAAAGTATATATTTATCCATATACAATACAATACAATACAATACAATACAATACAATACAATACACTACAATACAAAAACGAATATTATTATAGTGGCATCAACCCCGTAGAGTTTCGAGGCCACACATAATAGAAAGTATATTTTATCCATATAATAAAAACCAATAATAAACAACTCAACCCTAAATGATAAAAGACCAAAAAATATTATGAATCGCCAGAGCAGACCCAGATTTTGATGGCAGGAGTTTTCGGGTAGCGAAGTTTTCCTGGGGAGGAGCAGAGGCGAGGAAGAAGCTACCGGGAAGGATTTTTGGCGGCTGTTGATGAAGATGCTACGAGCAGGGATGGGAGGTTGTGACGTGTTGTCG
>OX387262.1:3947265-3949765 GCA_947562095.1 Branchellion lobata | reverse complement strand
GGTGATGATGATGGTAGTGATGATGATGATGATAGTAGTGATGATGATGATGATGATGATGATGATGGTGATAAAGGTGGTAGTGATGATGGTGATGATGATGATGGTGATAAAGGTGGTAGTGATGATGATGATGATGATAAAGGTGGTAGTGATGACGGTGATGATGATGGTGATAAAGATGGTAGTGATGATGATGATGATGATGGTGATAAAGATGGTAGTGATGATGATGATGATGATGATGATGGTGATAAAGGTGGTAGTGATGATGATGATGATGATAAAGGTGGTAGTGATGATGGTGATGATGATGATTGAACCAATTACCTGGTAAATAACCATTGAATCGAAGCATTGTAACGTGTTTTTATTGGTGTGACTCATTATGGGGATGAAGGAATAAAAACAAAATAACAATAACAACAACAATAATAATGATAATAGTAATAATAATAATAATAATAATAATAAATAATGATGATATTAATAATAATAATAATAACAAAAATAAAATAAAAATAATAGTAATACTAAAAATAATAACAATAATAAAAGCAATAAGAAAGAGTATTACGTTGATGTGTCAGTGTCATATTGGGACATAGACTGGAAAAATTTTTGGGATTTATTTAGAAATAAAACGAATTAAATTTGGTGATAATGAACGACTAAAAAAGTAAAAAGTAAACTTAAATTTCAATTAATGGTGTTATTGTTTTGTTTTTTCCGAAGCCATTGTTTTATAGTTTGGCTTCTCGGCCCTCTTGTTCTTGATGTCGAGGCTTTTTGCCTCCATCACAGTCGTCTGCCGTACCACATCCGATTCCACTTTGTTGTGGATGATCTGGGTTATTCTCTGTTGGATGGGAGAGAGTGCTTCGAAGGAACATGGGTTGGAAGATAAAGGCGATGCTTGGGAAATTATGAAGAGAGATTCAAAAGTAGAAAAGGTTTGGGAAATTAATTTGAAAATTGAAAAGCTGGAATGTTTGGGAATGGAAAATGAAAAAAAATATGAAAAGTGGAAATATTGGTAGAAAAGTGAATATTTTGTTGATATAAAATAGTATAAATATTATATTATGATTCAGTTTTCACCAAATCATCAAAAAAGCCAAAAATGTACAAACTTTTGAGAGTTTCTTTTCTTCAATAAGTTTGGCTTTTTTTGGAGCAATGTCGAATTCTGTCAAATGTATGTCATTTATGAAAATCTGAGTTATCGAATTATTAAAAAAAAAATTGAAAATAATTTTTAAAAATTGAAAACTCTAAAAAAGTGACATCGCGGATGTCACTTGAGAGATATCTTTTACTCATTTTTGTCTTTTTATATTACTATTTAATCATACTTTTGCACTTTCATACTGTGGTTCCTTCTTATTCCAAATTTTATCTCAGTCACTTTTCTACTTGGTTTTTCTGAAGCTTTTAAAACTTTGTTACTTAAATATTTTCACTTTTGAAAAGTATGTAATCAGCGTTACACAAATGCTTTGATTAGATTAGACCGTAAAAATCCTTCAACTAACTTCCTTTTTTTAAAATTGGAACTTTGTCTTTTTTGGCCTTCGATTTGACCCCAGCGGGCAAAGAATTTTTCGGTTTTTTGAAACCCTGCGGCATTTTCGCTTTATTGAAATAAACCTAAACGTGCCGATGTAATATAAAGTGTTTCATTGAAAGAGTAAATTAAATTAATTTGTTTTGAAGTTTTCATAACCTCATTTGAAAAATATTTTTTGAGGTAATTGAAATATACATATTTGCATTTTCATAAAATATTCTGAGATATTTTGTTACTATCCTATTTATTTAGTTGTTTTTCATTGTTTTATCTTCACGATAATTTCCAACCTTCTATTTCGTGCATTCTCGGAACAAAGTATCTTTTGCATTATTTTGTTCGTAAAATTGATACTTCCATTTTTTTTGATAATTACAATAAATTGCGTTTTAATTTGTGTCGAAGCGTTTTTCGTCAAAACTAAAATCGGACATTTGTCTTCTTCATTTTTAGTAGTTAAGCTCAAACACACCAAACTACTTTTTGGAATTTTTCACCAATAGTATTTTTACTTTTCTGCATTGTTTCATTGGAAAAGCGCAAAATACTGGAGATTACAGATCTTGAGAACTCGTATTTTCAACTATAAGTTTTTTAAGCGCTTGATCCTAAAAGGTGAGTGCTTTTAAAAGCGTTTTACACACTAAAATTATCGTTAATATTCATAATATGATTAAATTTAAAAAAAATCTCAAGTGGTGTCTAAATTGTTGAAATAGGAAGGCATAGTTGAAAACACAATTTCCAGGAGATTGGAACTCTAGAGGATGTCTGTTGAACTGGAAAGTGAGTTTTAATGCATTCAGAGACATCACCACCACCAAAATCATCGTCACCGCCATCATCATCATCATCATCATCATCATCATCATCATCATCATCAACATCATTATCATCATCACCAAACTCTAGACACAGAAGCTGTAGTGA
>OX387262.1:3934765-3937265 GCA_947562095.1 Branchellion lobata | reverse complement strand
CCGTCAAGAAGTTCCGTGTCTTCGCTGATGGCCGTCAAAAGAGCAGGACCTTCTTCCGGTTCAACATCTTCTTCATCATCCTCATCTTCTTCTTCCTCTTCTTCTTCTTCCACTTCCGCCTCTTCCTCTTCTTCTTCCTCCTCTTCTTCTCCTTCTTCTCCGGCTCCTAGTCCTTTTTTGGACTTTTTACTCTTTTTCAGTTCTTGTCAGGAAGAAGATGCATGCATGAATGAATGGATGGATTGCTTGATGGCTGATTGCAACCACACCACCAATTTCACCACAACCACACCCCCAATTTCACCACAACCACACCCCCAATTTCACCACAACCCCACCACAAATTTTTCATACCACCAACCCATTCACCAAGTTGTTTCTGCAACTTCTCCTCCTTCTCAATGTCCTTCAGCATCTTCTGCACCTCTTTACGGTGCTGCCTGTACTGCTGCTTCACCTCCCTCAAGGCTGCTGTCGGGTCCGCCCACTTCACCCGACCCTGCCCGTGACGTCATCGTTGTAGTCATCATCATCATCATCATCATCATCATCATCATCATCATCATCATCATCATCATCATCATCATCATCATCATCATCATCATCATCATCATCATCGTCGCCGTCATCACCATCATCATCATCATCATCATCATCATCATCATCATCATCATCATCATCATCATCATCATTATCATCAGCATCATCATCATCATCATCATCATCATCATCATCGTCGCCGTCATCACCATCATCATCATCATCATCATCATCATCATCATCATCATCATCATCATCATCATCATCATCATCATCATCATCATCATCATCATCATCATCCTCATCATCATCATCATCATCATCATCATCATCATCATCATCATCACCCTCAAACCCACTCCTCCACTTGTTTTTCAATCCACACCACACCACACCACACCACACCACACCACACCACGCTACACCACACCACACCACACCACACCACACCACACCACACCACGCTACACCACACCACACCACACCACACCACACCACACCACGCTACACCACACCACACCACACCACACCCCACCACACCACACCAAACCACACCAAACCACACCACGCCACACCACACCACACCACACAACACCACACCCCACCCCACCACACCACCTGATCGAGGATATATGGCACGTGATGCACCCAGTTTTCAAGAGAAGGATCGGTCAACTCAGGAACCGACAGTGCCTCATAATCTGGGTCCTCCTCCACCCCCTCCCCTTGTGGTGTGGCGTGGTGTGGTGTGGTGTGGTGTGGTGTGGCGTGGTGCGGTGTGGTGTGGTGTGGTGTGGTGTGGTGTGGTGTGGTATGGTGTGGTGTAGTGGTGTTGTTGGTGGAACGAGATTTTGGGTGTTTTGAATAAAAAAATGGAAGGGGGGGGGGGGAATAGGATGGGGAGAAAATAGGGGGAAATGGGAAGAAAAATGGGTAGGGAAGGGGGAAATAGAGGGGGGGAGATAAGTAGGGAAGGGGGAAATAGAGTTGGAGAAAAATGGGTAGGGAAGGGGGAAATAGAGGGGGGGGGTAATGGGTGGGGAAGGGGGAAGTGGGGAGGGGGGAAGTGGGGAGGGGGAAAGATCAAAAATAGTTGAAAGTTTGGAAAGGGAATTGAAGGGGTGGTTTGAGAAGAAAAATTGACGGAGTTTGAAGAGCAGTCAAGAAGAGAGCCTTGAAGAGGTTTGAAAAGAGAAACAAAAACAAAGAACTAAGATTTTTGGCGGGAAATATTGGAAGAAAAAAAGTTGTCAAAGTACAGAAAGAAAATTGATGAGTCATTGGAGAAGTTTTCAAAAGAGTGATGAGGTAGAAAGAGAGGCGAAGGGATGGAGTAGAAGGAAATTGGTGGATAAAAGGCTTGCTACGGGATATGAGGGTATTGTGCTGATGTTCGAGTGGCCTCGAAACTCTACAGGGTTAATGCCACTATAATAATATTCGTGTTTGTATTGTATTGTATTGTATTGTATTGTATTGTATTGTATTGTATTGTATTGTGTTCATGAAGAACCAACCTCCTCCATCCTCCTCTTCTTCTTCCTCTTCTTCCTCTTCGTTTTCTTCAGCTACATAGAAGCCTGTGTTATACAATAAGGGATGAATAAGGGTTTGAAGAGCCTTACTATTGTTACTGCTCCCAGCACCAAAACAAACCCACTTGTTCACACCCAATTTTCCAGTACGCCGCTACCCCTTTACCCCCCCTTCCATACAAAACCCCATTCCCCCTCCCTCTTTCCCTTCTCACCACAATTCCACACCATAACCCCACAATCTTTTCTCATAATCCCATTCACCCATCATTCCACCCATCATTCCACCCATCACTCAACACTCCACTCACCATCCATCATCCATCACTCCACTCATCACCCACCACTCCACCCATTACCCCACCCATTACCCCACCCACCACCCCACCCATCACCCCCTTCATCACCCCACCCATCACCCCACC
>OX387262.1:3924765-3929765 GCA_947562095.1 Branchellion lobata | reverse complement strand
GGTGGATGCCACTTCCTCTTCTTTGCTCTCCATCTGGAAGGGGGAGGGAGTGGAGGGAGGGAGGGGGGTTGAGAGGGGGGGAGGGGTTGAAAGGGGGAGGGGGTTGAGAGGAGAAGGGGGTTGAGAGGTGGGGGAGTTGAGAGGTGGGGGAGTTGAAAGGGGTGTTGAATGGGGGAAAAGGGTTAGGAAAAGTAAGAATAGTTGGTGGGGGAAGGATTATTATGGGGTGGTTAATGGGAAGAGGGGGGTGAAGGAAAGGGGGTATGGTGAGTGGGTGAGGAAGTGGTAGAGAAGGATTAGTAGGCGAAAAGGTTAAAAGGGGGTTAGAAGGGTGTTAGAAAGAGAAGGAGGTTGTAGGAAATAAGGTTTTCGAAGAAAAAGACTGAAAAGAGATGGTTAGTAATGAAAATATACAAATATAAAAATATACAAATATATAAATATACAACTATACAAATATATAAATATACAAACATACAAATATAAAAATATACTAATATACAAATATACAAATATACAACTATACAAATATACAAATATACAAACATACAAATATACAAATATACAAATATACAAATATACAAATGAACAAATATACAAACAAACAAACAGAAAGTAGTATTCATAATGTTTAACGAAGTAAAATATTTATAATATAATATCAACCCACTTCTTAAACTTCTATTCATCTACACAACCTCTTGTTTCGATCGTCCACCCAACCACCCACCCACTCACCCATTCACCCACTCACTCACCTACCCACACACCTACCCAACCATCCACTCACTCACCCATTCACCCACCCACTCACCTACCCACTCACCTACCCACTCACCTACCCAACCACCCACTCACCTACCCACTCACCTACCCAACCACCCACTCACCTACCCAACCACCCACTCACCCACACATTCACCCACCCAACCACCCACTCACTCACCCATTCACCCACCCACTCACCTACCCACTCACCTACCCACTTACCTACCCAACCACCCACTCACCCACCCACTCACCTACCCACTCACCTACCCACTTACCTACCCAACCACCCACTCACCCACCCACTCACCTACCCAATCACCTACCCAACCACCCACTCACCCACCCATTCACCCACCCAACCACCCACTCACCCATTTCTTCACCCACCCACTCACCCACTCACCCAATAACCCACTCATCCACCCACCCACCCACCCACCCACCTTTTCCAGCATAGCGTCCTTGGCCCATTCCACCTCAGCTACATAGTAGTTTTTCTTGGTTCCAAACAGCTTGCCCCAAAACCTCACCTTCACACAACCCACCGTGACAGCTGCTAGCTGTTTGATTGACAGCCATATGCGTACCTGTGGGCGGAGTTTGTGTCACTTGTGGGTGGAGTTTGTGCCACTTGTGGGCCCTTATTCCTCACCTTTCTATCTCTCTACATCACCATTTCACCATCCCCACATCTCACCCCTTCCACCTCACCCCTCCTCCCCCTCCTCCTCACCATCTCTTCCCGGTTCATGCCAATGTTAGCTTGTTCGAGAAGGTAGCCCAAGTACTGATAGTTGGCGACTTCAGGTTCGTCTATTGCTGCCTCCCTTGCCTTCAACTCCTTGTGGTACTGCCGCTGTGGGGGGAAAGAGGGTGGAAAAAAGTGGAAAGAAGGGTGAAAAAATAAGAGGGGGGAAAAGTGGGGGGAGGGGGGGGGGGGGAGAAGGTGGGAGGGTGAAAAAAGGGGGGGGGGATGAAAAAGTTGGGGGGAGGGGGGGGGATGGGAAAGGTGGAGATGGTCTGGAAGAAGTAGGAGGTGGTTTGGAAAGGGTTGGAAGTGGTTTGGAGGAAGGGAGAAGGGAGGTGAGAGAATGTATGATAACATGTACACCAACACTCATACAACACTCATACAACACCCATACAACACCCATACACCACCCATACACCACCCACACAAAACCACCCATACAACAACACCCACACAACACCCCCCCCCCCACAACGCTGTTTCCACCACCTTGAACATAACGTTTTGGGCCTTCGCCAACAGAACATCATTTTGAACGGGTTGTTTGTTGAGGAGGGTGTCCAACTTGTAATTGAACCTGGGTGTTGGTGGGTGGGTGAGATGAGTGGGTGGGTGGGTGGGTAAATGGGTGTTGGTAAATGTATGAGGTGGGTGAGATGGGTGGGTGAGTGAGGTGGGTGAGGTGAGTGGGTGGGTGGGTGAGATGGGTGAAATGGGTGGGTGAGTGAGGTGGGTGAGGTGGGTGGGTGGGTGAGGTGGGTGGGTGGGTGAGGTGGATAAAGTGGGTGAGGTGGATAAAGTGGGTGAGATGGGTGAAGGGGGTGGGTGGGTGAAAAGATGGGTAAATGAGATGAGTGCAATGAGCTAAATGAAAGCCACTTCTTCTCTTCCATCTTATTCCTCTTTTTCCTCTTTCTTAATCCTTCTCTTAACTCCTCCTTTTAACTCCTCCTCTTAACTCCTCCTCTTAACTCCTCCTCTTGACTCCTCCTCTTAACTCCTTCTCTTAACTCCTCCTCTTAACTCCTTCTCTTAACTCCTCTTTTTAACTCCTCCTTTTAACTCCTCCTCTTAACTCCTCCTCTTAACTCCTCCTCTTGACTCCTCCTCTTAACTCCTTCTCTTAACTCCTCTTTTTAACTCCTCCTTTTAACTCCTCCTCTTAACTCCTCCTCTTAACTCCTCCTCTCAACTCCTCCTCTTAACTCCTCTTCTAAACTCCTCCTCTTAACTCCTCTTAACTCCTCCTCTTAACTCCTCCTCTTAACTCCTCCTCTTAACTCCTCCTCTTAACTCCTCCTCTTAACTCCTCCTCCTCACCTCTTGGACTTGACAGCAGTGGAAACCTCTTCGAACGTCTCGTAGGGCCCTTTTGAAGCTTTCTTTGTTACCTCCTCGGATGCATCCTCTGATGGCTTACCTTTGACCTTTTCTGAAGCACCCTCCAACAACCTTTTCACCACCCCCGTCAGGTGGTCGTACCTGCGTCAATTCACTTCCAAGGATTCCAGTTTATAAATTTTCGACAAATTTATTTTAAATAATTTCATTTTAAATAATTAAAAATAACTACTTACGAATATTAAGCTAGTTAGCGTTTCATAACGTTTATCTGGTTCTTCTTAATCCTCCAATCACTTCCCACCACCACCACCTACAGATTCATGCCGCTCTGATCACTGGCAGTGAGGAGGTATGCCTTGGCGTGGATGAAGTCTCTTTCGATCAGCTTCGAAGGATCTTGGGTCATACCATACTCCTCCATCAAAAACTCCTTCTCGATCGGGTAGTATACCGACATTTTGAGTCTTGATTTAACTTCTACAAGAATTCAAGCTGGAAAATTAAAGCTGGAAAATTAATTTCTACAAAAGCTTAAACTAGAAAATTAGTTTTTATTAGTTAAAATTATTCAGCTTTCGAAAGAAGCTGTGTTTTTGAAAAGATTTACGTTTTGAAAAAACTTGGTTTTTAAATTATTGAGGATTTACAACTACTGATGCTTTGTACGGATTTATATTTAAAAAAAAATTAGACTTAAAAAAATAAAAGTTTTTCAAGATGAAGAAATAACTTCGAAGTTTGTGATTATGAAACTTAATTAGAATGGAAGGATTTTAGGATAGAGCTGGTTGTATTTCAAGTTTTAGTGGAAAATAGTTTCATGCATTATTTATTATTTTCAGTTGACTTTTCATTTTAGTACTGGAAAAGTCTTCATTTAATCGCATTGAATGAGTTCAACTGCTGCTAAAACGTTGCCATAGCGATTTTTACTTTAGTTATTTTTAAAAATGAATAAAATTTTTAATAATTTCAATTTTTGAAAAAATAATTAAAAGTTTTTTCATGAATTTTCGTGAAATAAAAATAAGAATTTTGAAATTGGTTAAGAACCCATCACCAAAAAATGTAAAACCGCCGTACGTGTAAATTAAAATCTGTAATGTCTCAAAGAATCTCTGTATGCATTTCTTTTTAAATTTTAAAAATTAATTGAAAGTTAAAATTTGTTCATTATTATATGTTTTTGAATTGAAAAATGGAATTCCAGATGACTACTCTACCAGAAAAGCAATTTAAAGCCATAAACCTCATAGAAGACTTGCTTAAACAACTAAAAAGGGATTTAGGACAGACAAACAAAGAAAAACACAAGTACAATAAAACGTATAAGCAGGATGATAAAGAAAAACGAAAGAATTTTTTCCAACGTTTTCAATTCACAAGCATCAGACCACAAAAGCGTCCACAATGCCACACAGAACACAAGACACAAGTCTTTTCGGGACGTAACTTGATCACAGCTACTTCAAATTTCATTCATCACTACCAACTAACTAATAATAACGAACATATCGATATCAACAAAAAAAATAATAAAACCAATCCACATCATACTCCTTCTCATCCTCATTGTAGCAATGAAAAGAATCGAAAAGATTCTTTCTTTACTCGTCATGGAAACAGTGATGACAGAATCCGAGCTACCAAGGTTCATTCTTTCATTCCATCACACCTCACCAACACACCACCACCATCATCATCATCACCCTATCACACCCTACATGTCACTTTTATCTCACCACCATCTTTCTACCCTCTCCATCTCACCACCATCCTTTCACCTCCCCCATCCCACCACCATCCTTTCACCCCCCCCCCCCCCCACCATCCAGCTTTCTTCCCTTCTCTTGACTTTGGGGCTGGTGAACTCACTCCACCACAAACACCCCTACCCCCCCATCCTCGACTACCCCTCAACCTTTTACCAGGTTTTCATATCTCCAAGTGCTGTCTTCCACATTCAGCATTCCATATATTTATATCATAAACTGGCCTCAAAACTGCGGAGTTGATGCCATTATAATAATATTCATATTTTTAATGTTTTGTAATGTATGTATGCTATCGCTCTATTTATTATTTATTATTTTTATTTCATTATTTTATACCATATATTATTATTATTATTATT
>OX387262.1:3906790-3909565 GCA_947562095.1 Branchellion lobata | reverse complement strand
GGATTTTTGAGGGGTTTTTGTAAGGATTTTTGGGGGTTTTTGTAGGGATTTTTGGGGGGTTTTTGTAAGGATTTTTGAGGGGTTTTTGTAAGGATTTTTGGGGGGTTTTGTAAGGTTTTTGGGGGGGCTTAAAAGGTTTTAACTTTTTCAAATGGGGTTTTGAGAGTTTAAAAAAAAAGTTTTTAGCGTTTTTTTTGGAATTTTTTGGGGGTTTTTTGGAGGCTTTGAAGCTTTTGGGGTTTGGGGTGTTTTGAGTTTTTAAGTTGGTGGTTTTTTTGGGTTGGGATTTTTTTAGGGTCTGTTTTTGGTGGTTTTGAGAACTGGTGGTTTGTAAGAAGTTTTTTGAGAACTGGTGGTTTGTGCTTTGTTTGTCCAAAGCTGGAGGAGTGTTAGATAAGAGTTTGTAGGTTTGGGTTTGTTTATCAAAAGCTGCTGAGTTATTAGTTGGTGGTTTGTTGGTTCAAGAGTTGCTGGTTAGTGGGTTTGATTGGTGAATATTCGGTTTGATTTGTTTGGTTCCTTGACGACCGTTTAAGTAGCTCAAGTGATACTGCGTTCATGCATTAATTTAAATTTAATTTAATTGTTTCAATTAATCAATTGCTTATTTGATTAATTGAAATATTTGACAACCAAGTGAGCAGACGACTTTTTAGTGGCAAGTCTACAATTGATTACAGAGTTGAGTCATTGAAGATGTGGTGCTTGTTCTAACCCTCGAAACTATAACCTCAATAAATATTATCCAATAATATTGTTTTCAATTATTTATGCTCTCGAAACTCTACGGGGTTAATGCCACTATAGAAATATTCGTACTTGTATTGTATTGTATCTTGTATTGTACTGTATCTTGTATTGTATTGTATCTTGTATTGTACTGTATCTTGTATTGTACTGTATCTTGTATTATACTGTATCTTGTATTGTACTGTATCTTGTATTATACTGTATCTTGTATTGTATTATTGTAATAACTTTCGTTCAAGTATCTTCGAAAATGAACGGTAGATTATTGTATCGTTTTACTCCGAATGATTTAAAATATTTTTTCAAAATCACGAAGTTGAAAACTTTTGAATAAAATCAAACAAAACAATCGACTTTTGACAAATATGTTGTAAACGCTGACGTCTGAAGAAGGCGTTGAATAAAATTTATTTTAATTTATTATTCGAATTTTTAATTTCGTCTCATATTTAACGCAATTTTTTTAATTTAAAAAAAGTTTCAACGCGTTTATTTCGAACAAACAACCCCAATTGACCTGATTCTATAGTTAACTCAATTTAAAACGAAATAATCCCAAGATTTCTTCTTATCTAATCGAACCAAAGCATTTGTGAAGCGCCTTTAGCGCTTTGCTCAATGCCAATTGCACTGTTTTTTCTTTAATTTTTTTACATTTTCACCGTCTGTCTAGACTTGCTTCAATAGTTATAAACCATTTGTATAGCGCTGATTCCCTTCTACCACTGCCAAGGTCGCTGTCCTATGTGGTTGTGGAAGTTGACGAGAAAGGAGTTTATTTATGGATAATTCTTCCGTAATAGGATGAGAATTAAACACGCTCATGTGTTGGTACTTTGAAATAACTGTTTATTTGTTTGTATGTGCGTTTATGTATGTGTGTATGTATGTATGTATGTATGTATGTATGTGTGTGGGTATGTATATATATATATATATATGTATGTGTGTGTGTGTGTGTGTGTGTGTGTATGTGTGTGTGTGTGTGTGTGTGTGTGTGTGTGTGTGTGTGTGTGTGTGTGTGTGTGTGTGTGTGTGTGTGTGTGTGTACGCGCCCGTGTGTATGTGTTAGATGAAGTGTGGTCAACAAAACGCCTCATATCTTCGTGGTGTTTCCTTCGATGATGACGTCAAACACATGAATCAATAAACGTGTCATTTATGAAGAGTTTCAAACACAAACAAGATACTCGCACATACACACACACAAACACACACACACACACACACACACACACACACACACACACACACACACACACACACACACACACACACACAAACACACACACACACACACACACACACACACACACACACACAAACACAAACACACACACACACACACACACACACACACACACACACACACACACACACACACACACACACACACACACACACACAACACACACAGCCATAGAATCATGCGCAAAATATAGATGCTAAAGGATTAGCAGAGATTGAAAGAATCGGCAAGGTCACGGAAGATGCAATCATTAAATCAAATATTAATCAAGATTAAGGAAATGATTATGATTAAGAAAGATTAGAGAAAATAATGGAAAATTATAACGGATTAGAAAAAATTCAACTTATAGAGATACGAATATAATAGATAATGAAAAGAGTAGATCTTATGAGACGAGATTATGATCAGTTGAGGAGGATTAATGGATGAAAAGACCATGATTAAGATTATGAAGATTGAGGATTATGAGACGAGATTATGATCAGTTGAGGAAGATTAGAGTGGAAGAGAGGATTATATATTATTCGAACTCATTGAGATTACATAGAAAATATAAGCGTGTATAAGGTCGTACACAGTGTGTTGTTTTAATCCTTATAAGATCAAGTCCAACCAGACCCTGAAAAAAGATTTGATTATGGAATTGTAAGTTAGATTAGGTACTTTGATAAGTGGGTGTGGATGGATGGGATTAGACGAGACAGGATCAGTCCATATAATAGATTAGATAAAGATTAGATTGGATGAAGATTAGATTGGATAAAGATTAGATT
>OX387262.1:3896790-3901790 GCA_947562095.1 Branchellion lobata | reverse complement strand
GGCAGTTTGGCGGGTGTCGAAATGACTTCGGTCCTCATCAGCTCGTAACTCCTGCGATTGCTGTAGGCATGAGTCGTGTCGTTGCGAACGTCGTCACTGTAGTTGGTTGTCGACGCTGTGTCGGACATGGTGGGGTGTTGTTGTCTGCCCCTACCACCCCTTCGACCCCGCCTTCTACCGTCCCCACCCCTCCATCGACCCCCTCTTTCCCCCCTTTCTCCCCTCTCTTCGTCACCCATCCTTCTTCGATCTCCGCTCCTTCGAGGCCTTTGTTGTATGTTGTTGTAGCCGTACAGGTGACCAAGTTCTGAAGGGCTTTTTGGCGCCTGTTCTTCAGCCCGAAACTTGTCGTGCAACCACTTCCTGTCCTTCTCCTTCCGCTTCCTGTTTGCCTCTTCCTCCGTCTGTTTGTCTGTCTTCTTCTTCTTTTCGTCCTCATCACCGCTTGCTTCGTCTTCGTCATTGCCGTCACGTGTGTCATGTTCGTAGAAGGCGCCCCGTCGAGGCACGTATGTGGGATTCTTTTTGTCCTCCTCAACCCTCAACTCCTCACCCCCATCCCCACTGCCCCTTTGTCCCACACACTCATCCTCACTACCACCACTGATCCTTTCCCCCCTCTCACCCCCCCCACCTTCATCATCACTACCACCACCACCACACCCACTACTATCCCTGCTTTCAACTTCTTCACTACCATCGACCTCTTCCTCATCACTCCCACTTCCACGACGACACCCATCCACACTCCCCTCTGCATCTGTGTATTCATCATCGTCATCATCGTCATCATCGTCGTCGTCATCATCATTGACGTTGTCAAGGGCAACCGTGACGAGAGGCTTATCTTCCTTGACGACTTGATGGTTGTTGTGGAGACAGTCGTCGTCGTCAATGTACTCATCTTGACACCCGCCATACACGTCCTTCCCCTCGGTGGTGATAATGACAAGTTCCTCGTCACCACTTATCACCTCGTCACTCTTCCTCCTCTTCCCCCCTCCCTCATCCCCACCAACCCCCTCTTCCTTTTCACCATCCTTCCTCACCCCTAAAACCCCTTGTTCTTCTTTTCCACCTTCACCCTCATCATCTCTCAACTTTCCTCCGATGTCATCACCACATGGTTTCTCACTATTCTCAGCCTCACTACCTCTAGCTTGACTAACTAGCTCATCATCACCACCATTTTTTGACACCGCCTTTTCATCACCATCACCACCTTGTGACATCAGCTGCTTCTCACCCCCTTGTGATGTCATCTTCTCACCCCCTTGTGACGTCACTTTTTCATCACCCCCTTGTGACGTCACCTTTTCATAACCCCCTTGTGACGTCACCTTTTCATCACCCCCTTGTGACGTCACCTTTTCATAACCCCCTTGTGACGTCACCTTTTCATCAACCTCTTGTGACGTCACCTTTTCACCATCTTGTGACGTCATGTTTTCATCGCCCTTTTGTGACGTCACCTTTTCATCCCCTCCTTTTGACACCCCCTTCTCATCATCATCCTGTGACACCACATTTTCATCATCGACAACTTCACAAGCTTTTTCATCATTTGGATCCACCTTTTTATCACCATCACCAACAACTTTTCTACCTTCACCATTTTCATATATTTTTCCACCACCACCACCACCACCACCTATACCACCACCACCACCATCACCATTGTCACCACCACCACCATCACCATTGTCACCACCACCACCACCACCATTTTTTTCACCACCACCACCACCACCACCTATACCACCACCACCACCATCACCATTGTCACCACCACCACCATCACCATTGTCACCACCACCACCACCACCATTTTTTTCACCACCACCACCACCACCACCTATACCACCACCACCACCATCACCATTGTCGTCACCACCACCATCACCATTGTCACCACCACCACCACCACCATTTTTTTCACCACCATCACCACCACCACCAGAATTTTTTTCACCACCATCACCACCACCAATTTCACATACCTCTACTTCACCCTCATTAGTAACCCCATCCCCCACCCCATTATTATTATTATTATTATTATTATTATTATTATTACTATTATTATTATTATTATTAGTAGTAGTAGTAGTAGTAGAAGTATTCACATCTGTGGTTTTAGTTATATTTACCTTTTTATCACCACCCTTAATCACCCCATTATCACCATCTCTATTTATTTTATCACCTCCACCTCCATTCTTAGTCACCTCATCATCACCCCCCTCCTCACTCATTTTCACAATCTCACCATTCCCTTCCTTACTTATCTTCACACCATCCCTGTCTCCATCCGCATTGTTCAATATCTTTTCATCGCCACCACCACCATTTTCATTATGCTTTTCATCATCACCACCACCACCACCACCACCACCACCACCACCACCACCACCACCCCCTTGACATTGCTTCTCATCATCACCACCCTTTTCCTCACTTTTCTTTTCACCATCATGACCTTTTTGAGTCACACTTACATTGTCAACGCCATCTTTGATAGTTTCTTTGTCATTTTGAGGTATATTTTTGTCGTCGTCAGCATCTTCATATATTTCGTTTTTATCGCCATCAGCATCTTCGTGTGTTTCATTTTCAGCGCCATCACCCCTTTCCTTGTTTGCGTTCAAGTGGCTTAAAGGAATGCTTTCGTCTCCACCCACCATACTTCCGCTCGTATTTTCATCAGTCAGTTCACTAGTATTTTCTATCGAGCTTTTGGTTTCTATTTCATTTTCGGAAAGTTTTGCTATATCTTCTCTATCTATTTTATCCGGGTCACAACCATCATTTTTATCGACACTGGTTTCCTTTTTTCCGGTGTTATCTTGAGAAAAATCCTGACCGGGTTCTTGTTGTATGAATGGTTGATTCTTTAAATTTTGACTTTCTTTTGAATCTATTTTTTCCTCTTTTGTTCCGTCCGCTTCTTTACAAGACATGGTTAAATCAGACATTTTGAATCTCGAAAAATTCACATAAACAAAACACGAAAGTCTACTTTATCTTTAGAAAACCAAAAAAATGTACGTGAAAAACTATTTTAAATCGAACATCGAACTTTATTTAGATATCGTACACGCCGATAAAATATTTTTCAAAAATCAAAGATATCAGAGGATAGAACTAAACTTGAGGCACGCCCGAACGAATTTTTTCTCGTTCATTTTGTTTATATTTGTTTTGATCTTATCGTTTCTACACAATTTTTAATCTTACTTTATTTTTTGCTTGCCTTTTTATTCTAAATCTTAAATCGTCTTTGAACTAGCTTTAAAATGCAATTCGAGTCAGCAATTGACACAGCTTAGCTATATAGAATAAATTAATCGATTCAATTCAAATTTCAATCCAAAAAAATAATAGGCACGTCTTCTCAGCGGCACTGAGCTTGCTATCTTTTTATTACAAGTTTTTACAATATTATTGCCTTCTAACATTCCCAGCGTCTGGCTGGTTATTTTTATAAATATATAAACATATGAATATAAATATAAATATATATATATATATATATATCGTTTTCATTGAATCAAATACAGACAAACGCTTGAAATGGCACAAAAGATGGACAATCTAAAAGAGAAATTAACGATAAGTGAATGCCAAAAGAACTGTCAATTGTCTGCAGAAGGAAATCAACAATTGACTACAGAATCGAATTTTTGAATATCAAAAAACTAGAATTGAATCATATTCACTTCAAATGACCATTGAAGCATTTTAAAAATCAAATTAACCAAAACTTTAGCGCAAAATTTATAATGAAGTTGAAAAAAATGTGGATTCAGCTTAAATATTTTTAGGTTTTATCAAATCAGGATATATTTTACAAATTGAATTAAAAATATTAATAATACGTCAAAAAGAAGTTAATTTTTAAATTACCAACGTCACAATCAAAATAAACATCAGAAAAAATTGAAACAAGCTATTTTTTAGACAAAAATTTTCAAAAATGGAAACTTCTTATGTTCATTCGAGTTTTGGAACAGTCAGTTCCTCCGAAGATGTCAAAGAAATTCGTCCTCCTTCTTCTTCGCCTCCTCTTCTTCCTCCTCTATCCTCCTCACCCCCTCTCTTTCTTCCTTCCTTCTCACCCCCTCTCTTTCCTCCTTCCTCCTCACCTCCTCTTCTTCCTCCTCTATCCTCCTCACCTCTTCTTCTTCCTCTTTCCTCCTCTTCAACTCCTCTCCTTACTCCTTTTTCCTCTTCACCTTCTCTTCCTCCTCTTTCCTCCTCACCTCTTCCTACCCCATCTTCACCTCCATCGCAACCAACACTCGACTCTCCATCCGAGCCGCTGCTTAACATCACAAGGAAGCAAGAGAATGACATTGAAGTCACAAGGAAGGATGAATCTTGTGTGAACTTTAATCAAGGTAACTCTTGCCCAATCAACTGGTGTGGTTGTGGCTGTTGTGGCGGTGGCTGTTGTGGCGGTGGCTGTTGTGGCGGTGGCTGTTGTGGCGGTGGCTGTTGTGGCGGTGGTTGTTGTGGTGGTGGCTGTTGTGGCGGTGGTTGTTGTGGTGGTGGCTGTTGTGGCGGTGGCTGTTGTGGTGGTGGTTGTTGTTGTTGTACAATCGCTCGTAACACGTACAAGCGTGGATCAGACAACTGCCTAACACACCTACTGGACATGCGCATCAGTAGGTTCGGTATGACCAAAAGCCTCTCCAATCACCACGTAAGTGAACCTAGAAAGAAAAAGCTAAAAACCAAACGAGAATCTATCGACAGCTTCAACGAGGTCGGTGATTTGATCAAGAGCAGCCAGGGACTGCTTGAAGACGTGATTAGGAGCGACTTGAACGAGAGTGAAGCTAACTACACCAACAGCCGGGCCACGAACAATCACGCAACGAGGCCATTGGGCCAAAACGACAATAAAAGCTACAGTAAACTCCGCGTCGTTGATGTCGTTGAGTATGGGGAGTATAGGTTGAGCACAGAGGAGGAGGAGGAGGAGGAGGAGGAGGAGG
>OX387262.1:3886790-3891790 GCA_947562095.1 Branchellion lobata | reverse complement strand
ATCCATCCATCCATCCATCCATCCATCCATCCACCCATCAACCCATCCATCCATCCATCCATCCATCCATCCATCCATCCATCCACCCATCCATCCAACCATTCCCCATCCATCCATCCATCCATCCATCCATCCATCCATCCATCCATCCATCCATCCATCCATCCATCCATCCATCCATCCACCTGCAGATGCAAGAATATTTCGACGGGCACGAAGTTGAAGGTGATTTTTTTAAGTTCAAACTCGCTTTTGAAACTCAGCGTGTTCAAGAACTGAAGTGTTTAATTAATTAATTAATTAATTAATTAATTAGTTAATGCTGATTGATTAATTACCTAATTAATTAATTAATATTAGTTAATTAGCTAATCAATATGGATTGATTAATATTTAATTAATTATTGATTAATTAATTCGTAATGAACAAGTAATTATATAATACAATACAATACATAACAATACAAAACAATAAAACACATACCAATACAATACACAAAAATACAATACAATAAAATTCAATTCAATGTGTGTTCAGGAACTTAAGTGTTTGATTAATAAATAAATTAATTAAGTTGTAATCAATAAATAATTATATAATACAATACAATACATATCAATACACTACAATACATATCAATACAACACAACAATACAATACACAACAATACAATACAATACAACACAACAATACAATACACAACAATACAATACAATACAACACAACAATACAATACAAAAGAGAACAATACATAACAATTCAATACAATACAATACAACAGGTAACAATACAATACAATTCAATACAATAAACAGCAATTCTATACCATACAATACAATACAAACATGATACTATTATAGTGGTATTAACCCGTAGAGTTTCGAAGCCAATTATTATGTTTGGAGTATTTTTCTTTTAACTAAACTTGCTGAATTCCATTTAAAAGTGAATTCCATTTAAAGTGAATTCCATTTAAAAGTGAATTCCATTCAAAAGTGATTTCTATTTAAAGTGAATTCTATTTAAAAGTGAATTCTATTTAAAAGTGAATTCTATTCAAAAGTGAATTCTATTCAAAAGTGAATTCTATTTTAATTACGCCATAATCATTGCAGCCAACGTCACTCACCCACGAGTAATCGATTGTGGAGGCGTTGTCTTCATTCGCTCTGCACAGACATACAGGCGTCGTTGGGAAGAATTTGAAATACTACTACTACTACTACTACTACTACTACTACTACTACTACTACTACTACTACTACTACTACTACTACTACAACTACTACTACTACTACTACTACTACTACTACTACTACTACTACTACTACTACTACTACTACTACTACTACTACTACTACTACTACTACTACTACTACTACTACTACTACTACTACTACTACTACTACTACTACTACTACTACTACTACTACTACTACTACTACTACTACTACTACTACTACTACTACTACTACTACTACTACTACTACTACTACTACTACTACTACTACTACTACTACTACTACTACTACTACTACTACTACTACTACTACTACTACTACTACTACTACTACTACTACTACTACTACTACTACTACTACTACTACTACTACTACTACTACTACTACTACTACTACTACTACTACTACTACTACTACTACTACTACTACTACTACTACTACTACTACTACTACTACTACTACTACTACTACTACTACTACTACTACTACTACTACTACTACTACTACTACTAAAAATAATAATAATAATAATAATAATAATAATAATAATAATAATAATAATAATAATAATAATAATAATAATAATAATAATAATAATAATAATAATAATAAGGGGTTATCAATTTACTTGGCGAAGAGCGACGGGGAGGTTTCAGGGAAGGGAGCAAAGGGTGTTCTGGCCGGCATGAGTTTCCAACCCTTTATCGCCCTAGCGGGAAAGATGGACGATTCAATAAGAGGCCGAAAGACGCTCAGAAATGCTTTGATTAGATTGGGTTAGATTAGATTAGATTAGATTAGATTAGATTAGATTAGATTAGATTAGATTAGATTAGATTAGATTAGATTAGATTAGATTAGATTAGATTAGATTAGATTAGATTAGATTAGATTAGATTAGATTAGATTAGATTAAATTGGATCAGATTAGGTTAGATTAGATTAGATTGAATGGGATTAGATAATATTAGATTAGATGGGATAAAATGATAAGATGCGATTAGATTAAGTTACAAGTAGTTTGATTGGATTAGATAGGAATTTTCTGATTAGATTAGATTATAAATGGTTGATTAGATCAGATAAGAAAGGATCTTATTAGATTAGATTAGTTAGAATGACAAGTGCCTTTATTAGATTAGATTAAATGAGATTTTTCAAAATTCTTAATTTCATAGTAACACACAGCTCAAGAGCGCTCCGCTAAGCGGTGTTAAATCCTTCAAGATTTCAATAAAAAGTTGAAAAAATGCGCACAAACGTGGCATGTCCGTTAACGTCTGCTCTTTGAATGACTTTAAAGCTTTTTTTTATCAGCAATTTAAAATATTTTAAATTATTTAGAGTTTAATAATTAGTTATAAAATAATTTATTTAGCTCAGAGTTATGGGTTTCAATGATTTAGGAAGATTTTTGTAAAAATTACATAATTTGTCGTTTTCTTGTTTTAAATATACGCCTATTTATTTCTTTTTCCTTTTTTTTTCTTTTCTTTTTTTTTCTTTTTTTCTTCCCTTTTTTCTTTCTTTCCTCCTTTCTTTATTAAATCGAAATTTAACAAACGCTGGAAATGGCACAGAACTGAATTTTTTTCATTATATTATATCTCATTCTATTGCATCTCATCGAATTGTATTGTATCGTGTTGTATTGTATTGTATCCTATTTTATTATGTCGTATGGTATCTTACTGTATGTCATTATGCTTGATTGTATTGTAATATACAATACAATACAATAAAATACTATTAATCACTTTTAAAAAAGTTATAGTGGCATCAACCCCGTAGAGTTTCGTTGACACATTATTGTATCTTATTGTATTATTTCGTTTTATACATCAATTTATTGTATATAGAAACACTACTGAATAATTTCTAGATTTATCTACTTTAATCTAATCTAATCTAATCTAATCTAATCTAATCTAATCTAATCTAATCTAATCTAATCTAATCTAATCTAATCTAATCTAATCTAATCTAATCTAATCTAATCTAATTCTTATCTTATCTTATATTATCTTATCTTATCTAATCTAAGCTAATATAATCTAATCTAATCTAATCTAATCTAATCAAACCGTTTGTAACGCGCCCTTTAGCACTATGTTCAAAGGCGCTCCCATGGAAACGGTTTTACTGACTGTGGGCTACTAGAGGACTGGACACTCTAGCACGGCGTCTGTATTTTAATAGAGCTGCCACTTTTAGAACTCAAAGCTGGGCTCATCCGATCCCACTCTACAGCGGAACAGGTCAATCATTATCTCGTAAATCGTATGAAAATTTTTAAAACAATCTTGAAAAACACTGAGCATTTTCTAAAATATTTTAAAAACATTCAAAAAACCCGTTTTAGAATAAAATAAATAATGCCCCTAAGGTTTTCTAGAACATACGCCTGGAGGGCGTTAGCTTGATCCTCCTTCAAGTCATGGCTCATGGCTCACGATCAGAACTTATGCAACAAAATTGCTGATATCAAAAGCAATTTTTAATATTATATTTTGGTGATAAACGCTAAAAAATTGAGTTATCATTAAGGTTAGACTTAAAAACCATACTTTAAAAGTCTTATTTTTGGAAATTATTTACTATAAACTTTCGTCAAGCAAAGACGCGTCAACAGCGACTGGTTAATTTTGAATATGTTGATTTTTAAAAAAATGTATTGCATGTATTGCAGTGACTTGCAGTTAATAATTTCAAGCGTTTATATCAAACATGACTTCATTTTTCTGACCATAAAAAATTTCAATGAAGTTAATTAGCATCGATCACAACCATGACTTTGATTTCGATTGTAACTCAAGTGAGGTGCACTTATTTAAGTTTATTGATAAAAATTTATAACTTTTTAATATTTGAAAATAAAAAGTTTCGAACAAAAATCAAACCATTTAAAAAAATAAAGACTTCAATTAAAATAATAATTTTAATTTAAACTAATATTTTTTACTTTGTTTTAAGTAACTAAAAATCTTTTGAAAGAATTAAATAATAAAAAAAAACTTGTTTCCATCTCAATTACTTTCGGCTTGCCACGTATGATAGTTTGACGAAGAAATAGTTGCATATTTCCTCGGTAAACATCACCACCGCCGCCATGAACGTGTTTCGTCTGATCGGAGATCTGAGCCATTTGGGAGCTTTGGTCATCTTACTTCTTAAAATATGGAAGACCCGTTCTTGTGCAGGTTCGATTTTTGTTTGCTCGCCAAATTTCCTCTCCTCAACCGTCGTTTAAACATTCTCCAGGAGTATCCGGCAAGTCTCAGATCATGTTTGCCATGGTTTACACAACTAGGTTTGCTTTCTTCACTACCGGTTTTTTTTCTTTCACCTTTTGTCTTCGGTGCTATGGCCGCAAATTGTTGTCGGAACAAAAAGCATATGTTGAATTTTTGTTTGAAATGAGTTAATGGTTTTTATAAATGAACTTTCATGATGAAATATTGCAGTAAATCAGAAAATTAATATAAAATTAAAGAATTTTAAAAAAATTTAAACGACTTGAGGAGAATTTTATGAGTTTTAAATTGTCCCAAACAAATACATTATAATATAAATTTCAAATTTCTTCAAAGTTTATTTTCTTTTTAAAAAATTTTTGAAGGTAGAAAAAATAATTGTTTAATTAAAATTTAATTTCCCAAAAGCTCCTCATGCACCCATCCTGGCATCCAAATCCACAACAGTTTCATAATTTAAAGACTAACTGACAAATTTTCAAGTTTATTTTCAAGTTTATTTTC
>OX387262.1:3856790-3879290 GCA_947562095.1 Branchellion lobata | reverse complement strand
AATATTCTAGAAGATTCTAGAAGAAGCTACAACATTCTGCAGTATTTTAAAAGATTCTACAACATTCTACAACATTCTGCAATATTTTAAAAGATTCTACAACATTCTACAATATTCTGCAATATTTCAAAAGATTCTACAACATTCTACAATATTCTGCAATATTTCAAAAGATTCTACAACATTCTACAATATCCTGCAATATTTTAGAAAATTCTACAAAGTTTCAAAAAGACTCTACAACCTTTTAAAACATTCTACGACACTTTAAAAGATTCTACTCACTTCAAAAAATCCACAACATTTCAAAATTTCGAAATATTTTGAAACAGTGTAGAAAAAACGAGAACATTTCAGTTAAGCACCGCATCAAGACAACTCCTGCAGCTTCTCCATCCTCCTCCATCCTCTTCCATCCTCCTCCATCCTCTTCCATCCTCCTCCATCTTCCTCCATCCTCCTCCATCCTTTTCCATCTTCCTACATCCTCCTCCATCCTTCTCCACCCTCCTCCATCCTCTTCCATCTTCATCAACTTCACTGTTGTGTCACAAATGCCCATTCAACCCTGAATTCTCCCAAACAACCAGCCAAGCTCAGCCCAAAACACTTAGTAATACGACCACCACCTACCACCTCAAACCACCACCTAACCGCCCAACAACCAGCCCCAAGCACCACTCAACCCCCCTTCGACCACCACTCAAAAGAATTTCCAAAACCCCCTTAAACCACTAAAATACCCCTAAACCACTAAAAACCATTTCACGATCCTTCAAAACTCCTTCAAAACCCCCCTAAAACCACCCCAAAACTCTACGAAACTACCCCAAAACCCCCTCAAAACCCCCCAAAATCTTTCAAAACCCTTCAAAACCTTCTCACAGTCCTCCAAAACCCCCCAAACCATCATGACGACCCACCACATGCACATCAGCATCTTGAAGCGACCATACGACAAGCCAGTACACTTCAAGAATGATGGTGAAAGGTTCGCGGACCAAAAGACCCTCAAACTCAACGTCAACTCCTCTTACGTCTTCAACTTCTCCTTCAAACCCCCATCCTTCAGCGTCACGTGAGTTTTTGAGGTTTTGGGGGTTTTTTGGGGGTTTTGGAGGTTTTTTGGGGTTTTTTTGGAGGTTTTTTGGGGTTTTTTTGGAGGTTTTTTGGGTTTTTACAGGCTTTTTGTTTTTTGAAAGTTTTGGAGGGTTTTTTCTGAAGTCTTAGGAAGGTTTTTTCCCTAAATTTTACTTTAATTTTTAAAAAATGATAAAAAATTTTTCAATGTGATGATTGGTGTTGGCAGGGAGATAGTGGTGTTCGGGGGGAGGGTGGAGTTTGAGGAGCTGCAGGGGGAGGGAGGGGGGGTGATGTACCGAAGTCAAGTGTCCACCAACAACCTCACCAAGAACACCAAGGCAGACCGACAACAACTGCCCATCTGTGTGCAGGTGTGTGTGTGTGTGTGTGTGTGTGTGTGTGTGTGTGTGTGTGTGTGTGTGTGTGTGTGTGTGTGTGTGTGTATCTATGGCTTTTGCATAATCGTGCAGTTTTGTATATAGATTTTGTTTAGATGTACTCAACCATCCACAACTCCTCTCTTACATTCATCAGTTTCCCTTTTTTCCTCATCCACGCAAGCCCACACGGACGCTGTAACGTCAAATTAGAGTCGATATCCAATCCAATCTAATCAAGCCATTCATATAGCGCTGATTCCACACTGGAATATGTCTCAGTTATTCGTTTGGTGTGGTCTTCTCACATACTTCCTACATATTACTCACGAAGCAGCAACATTAATAAGATAGTAATGAAAATATATTTAAAAAAATAATAATAACAATAATAATAATGATAATAATAATAATAATAATAATAATAAATAAAATAATAATTAATGTATTTTTCGTGCCTTTCTCATGCGTTTTTGTACGCAGAAAGACCTTCCGGAATGTTCTTTCAGACGTCTGGAAGTGGTTTTTTCTGCCTGCGTGCCCAACTCTGGCATACGAACCTGTGTGCACACATAAGTACGTATACACACGTGCAAGTGTACGTGTACAAATATGCGTGTTCTTGCGTATATGTGTGTATACTTGCGTATATGTGTGTGTACTTGCGTATGCGTGTACTTGCGTTTGAACGCGTACGTGTGAATTGTATATACATTCGTGCGTACGCGTGAAAATGTGTTTTTTTTGCGTGTACGTATGTGAATGTGTGTATCCTTAAGAGTATATGTGCAAATGTAAGCATCCTTGCGTACGTACGTGGGTGTATGTGTGTGGGTGTGTGTACGTGGGTGTATGTACATGTCTGCGTGTACGTGGGTGTATGTGTGTGGGTGCGTGTACGTGGGTGTATGTACATGTGTGCGTGTACGTGGGTGTATGTACATGTCTGCGTGTACGTGGGTGTATGTGTGTGGGTGCGTGTACGTGGGTGTATGTACATGTCTGCGTGTACGTGGGTGTATGTACATGTGTGCGTGTACGTGGGTGTATGTACATGTCTGCGTGTACGTGGGTGTATGTACATGTGTGCGTGTACGTGGGTGTATGTACATGTGTGCGTGTACGTGGGTGTATGTACATGTCTGCGTGTACACTTGCGTAGCAACTTGAAATAGTGGCAGACGTCAAATAGACTGAGACTCCCAGGCCGATGCTTGAGTTTCAAGGACTTTTTGCCTTCGAGCGCCTTCCATTAAGTAACCAATGGTACTTAACTTGGTTTTCTTCTTTTCAAACCGCTTGAAAGGAGAAATAATCTTCCCGCAATCTTGCTCCAGCGCCCACAAGCGAGGATTATTTGAGGAGATTTTTCTACTCTGCCTCTCTTCTGTCCTTTTTTTTCCACTCCCCCCATCATTCCTTCATTCTTTCATTTAGTCCTTCATTCGTTCATTCATTCATTTATCTAACCATTCATTGATTTATTCATTTATTTTATTTTTCAATTTTCATTCTATCCGCCCGCTTATCCATACAAAAGCTTCACTTACCCGCAATACACCTCAACCACCCCACTCCAAACCCATTTTTCACCCACTCTTCTCACACCCACTTTAACCCACCCCAACCCATTCGTTCGCTCTAACACACCCCCTCACTCACCCACTAGCCCACCCAACCACCAACTCATCCACCCAACCACCAACTCACCCACCCATCCACCAACCAACCCACACACAAACCCAACCACCAACCTACCCCACTCACCCATCCACCCACCCACAGTTGGGGGAGGGAGGGGGATTAGTTGAGGTGTTACTGCAGTGTAAGTTGTACGCCGAACACGAGAGTCAGCACTGTTGTTGGGGGACCCCTCTTACCCACCTCGATGTGGGGATGGGGAGGGGGGAGGATGGGGTCATGAAGGTAATTGAAGTGCTGTATCGGTGAAAGAGGAAGATGGGGTGAAGGGGGAAGTGGGTGATGGGGGAAGTGGGGTGATGGGGGAAGTGGGGTGAAGGGGGAAGTGGGGTGATGGGGGAAGTGGGGTGAAGGGGGAAGTGGGGTGAAGGGGGAAGTGGGGTGAAGGGGGAAGTGGGGTAATGTGGGAAGTGGGGTGAAGGGGGAAGTGGGGTGAAGGGGGAAGTGGGGTAATGTGGGAAGTGGGGTGAAGGGGGAAGTGGGGTGAAGGGGGAAGTGGGGTGAAGGGGGAAGTGGGGTGAAGGGGGAAGTGGGGTAATGTGGGAAGTGGGGTGAAGGGGGAAGTGGGGTGATCGGAAAATGGGGTGGATTTGTGGTGAAGATGGTGAGGTAGCGGTGGAAGTGGTGGCCGTGATGTCGTAAGGTGGTGAAGTGGTTATGGTGAGGGTGGAAAAGTATTAATGGTGAAGAAATGGTGGAAAAGTGGTGGTGATGGTGAAGAACCACATTTAAAACCAAAAAACACGTGAAAACAAACACGTGTAACACCCAACCACACATAACTCAAAAACGCATGTAACACATACACACACACGTGACATACAAACACACGTGACACACACTACATCTTCTTGGTAATCTGTTGCTGAAGTAGTTTGCAGTTGAATAAATAGTTATGTGGCGTTTAGTTTAACCATAATCTAATCATTTATATAGCGCTAATTACACACTATTCGAACTATTTAAACAACAAAGCTCTAGGAGCTTTAGGAAATGAAGGTAGAGAAGTAATAGAGGTGAGATCCTTCCATCAATCGATCCTTCCATCTATCGATCCTTCCATCTATCGATCCTTCCATCCATCGATCCTTCCATCTATCGATCCTTCCATCAATCGATCCTTCCATCTATCGATCCTTCCATCTATCGATCCTTCCATCTATCGATCCTTCCATCTATCGATCCTTCCATCTATCGATCCTTCCATCTATCGATCCTTCCATCTATCGATCCTTCCATCCATCGATCCTTCCATCTATCGATCCTTCCATCTATCGATCCTTCCATCCATCGATCCTTCCATCTATCGATCCTTCCATCTATCGATCCTTATATCCATCGATCCTTCCATCTATCGATCCTTCCATCTATCGATCCTTCCATCCATCGATCCTTCCATCCATCGATCCTTCCATCCATCGATCCTTCCATCCATCGATCCTTCCATCCATCGATCCTTCCATCTATCGATCCTTCCATCCATCGATCCTTCCATCCATCGATCCTTCCATCCATCGATCCTTCCATCAATCGATCCTTCCATCCATCGATCCTTCCATCCATCGATCATCCCGTTCGAAATGCTTCATGAAGCGCTAAAGTTGAGAAAAGTCCAGACTGGTAACAAAATTTTATGTTTACATAACAAGACGACGTTGTTGTTATTATTATTATTATTATTATTATTATTATTATTATTATTATTATTATTATTATTATAATTCTTGATAACATTATTATTATTTATTATTATTCATTATTATTATTATTATTATTATTATTATTCTTGAAAACATTATTATTATTTATTAGTATTCATTATTATTATTATTATTATTATTATTATTATTATTATTTTTTTTTTTTAAGTTGTTCTGAAGTTATATAAACATATCAAGCTATTGTTGTTAGTGTTATTCATATTGTTGTTAGTGTTGTTGTTGTTTTGTTGTTAGTGTAAGTGTTGTTGTATTGTAAATTGTTGTTAGATTCAAAAGGTTGTTAATGTCGAGGTTGTTGTTGTGATGTTGTATGTGTTAGTTAAGTGAGTGTTGATATTGTTGTGTTGGAACTATGGTTAATAAGGTTGTTGTTGTTGTTGAAGTTGTTAGAGTTATTGTTGCTACATAAAAATCAAGTCGTACCCCCCCAGAACCCTCCCAACCCCTCAACCCTCCTCCTCCCACTCTTACCACTGAAACTTTCATCCCCCCCTCAAACCACCACACTATTTTCCCCCCTTCTCAAACCACCACCCATTACCTCTCACACCCCCACCCATTTTCACACTGCCCGTTTTACCCCATCCCTCCCCACCACCCCTTCTCACACCGCCACACCCACCACCCCCTCTCACACCACCCATCCCCACCCTCCCCACCACTCAGCTCCGCCCCATTCGCACCTCCCTACCACCCCCCTTCACACCGCCATCTCCATCTTGATGGAAGGGTGTGGCTTGTAGTTGAGGAGTTCAAAGTCCTCCGCCACAAAGTCTTCTATCCTCTCCACCTTCCTCTTTATGTGCAGGGTCGGAAAGTCTCGCGGAGTTCTGTGTGTGTGTGTGTGTATGTGTGTGTGTGTGTGTGTGTGTGTGTGTGTGTGTGTGTGTGTGTGTGTGTGTGTGTGTGTGTGTGTGTGTGTGTGTGTGTGTGTTCAACAAACCACAAAAACCATCCACCACCAGTCTTCATCCCCATCACTATCCTCCACCTCCCCCATCTACAAAACCTTTTCCTACTCCCCAACGTAAACCCCCACCCCATTATAACCCCCCTACCTCATACCTCAGTATAATCTCCCCCCCCCCCCTCTTTCACTAACTCCATTATAAACTCTCACCCTATTAACCCCCCTCTTTCACCCTATTAACCCCCCTCTTTCACCCTATTAACCCCCCTCTTTCACCCTATTAACCCCCCTCTTTCACCCTACTAACCCCCCTCTTTCACCCTATTAACCCCCCTCTTTCACCCTATTAACCCCCTCTTTCACCCTATTAACCCCCCTCTTTCCCCCTATTAACCCCCCTCTTTCACCCTATTAACCCCCTCTTTCCCCCTATTAACCCCCTCTTTCACCCTATTAACCCCCTCTTTCCCCCTATTAACCCCCCTCTTTCACCCTATTAACCCCCTCTTTCCCCCTATTAACCCCCTCTTTCACCCTATTAACCCCCCTCTTTCCCCCTATTAACCCCCCTCTTTCACCCTATTAACCCCCCTCTTTCACCCTATTAACCCCCCTCTTTCACCCTATTAACCCCCCTCTTTCACCCTATTAACCCCCTCTTTCACCCTATTAACCCCCCTCTTTCACCCTATTAACCCCCTCTTTCACCCTATTAACCCCCCTCTTTCACCCTATTAACCCCCCTCTTTCACCCTATTAACCCCCCTCTTTCACCCTATTAACCTCCCTTTTTCACCCTATTAACCACCCCTCTTTCAGCCTATTAACCCCCCTCTTTCACCCTATTAACCCCCCTCTTTCACCCTATTAACCCCCCTCTCCCCCCCCCCCCCCCTCTTTCACCCACCGTTGCAGTTGTTGCTTGAGTGGTTCGATGTGGTTAGAGTAGATGTGGGTATCGGCGGTGTTATGTATGAATTCACCTGCCTCCAACCCCACCAGACATGCAACCATGCGTAACAAGAGGGCGTAAGAGGCGATGTTGAAGGGGACCCCTAAACCCAGGTCTGTGGGGGTGGGTGGGTGGATTGGGGGTGAGTGGGTGGATTGGGATGAGTGGGTAGGGGTTGAGGGTGAATGGGTGGGGGTTGGGGGTGAGTGGGTGGGGATTGAGGGTGAGTGGGTGGGGATTGAAGGTGAGTGGGTGGATTGGGGTGGGTGGGTGGATTGGGGTGAGTGGGTGGATTGGGGTGAGTGGGTAGGGATTGAGGGTGAGTGGGTGGGGTTTGGGATGAGTGGGTGGGGATTGGGGGTGAGTGGGTGGGGGTTGGGGGTGAGTGGGTGGGTGGGGGTTGGGGGTGGAAAGAAGAGGGAGCTGTGGATCGAAGAAAAGAAAAAGAGGAAAAAGAGGGGGTTGTGAACTGATTTCACAAACTCCCAAATTACTCTTGAAACCTCCAAACAACCTCTTGGACCCCTGAAATCTTCAAACACCCTCCAAAACCCCCCTCGACTCCAAAACACCCTCCAAAACCCCCCTCGACCCCAAAACACCCTCAAACCCCAACCCCCCAACCAGCGGATCGTTGGTACATGGAGAGAGACAGGGCTTGCTCATCGTCCACATAGAACTGGAAGAGGCAGTGGCAGGGAGGGAGAGCCATCAGAGGCACGTCCTTGGGATTCCATGAAGACACCAACAACCTACGAGACATCGGGTTCTTCCGGATCTGCTCTATCACCTGTGGAGGGTGTTTATGAGGGGGTGTTTGTATGGGTGGGGGTTGTGTGTTCATGAGTTTCCATGGGGTAGAGGTTATTCATGTGTTTCTATGGGGGGGGGGGGAGTGAGGCTTGTGTGTTTTAGTTTCTATGGGGGGGGGTGGGGTGGGGGTTGTGTGTTTGAGTTTCTATGGGGGGTGGGGGTTGTGTGTTTGAGTTTCTATGGGGGGTGGGGGTTGTGTGTTTGAGTTTCTATGGTAGGGTGGGGGTTGTGTGTTTGAGTTTCTATGGGGGAGGGGGTGGGGGTTGTGTGTTTGAGTTTCTATGGGGGGTGGGGGTTGTGTGTTTGAGTTTCTATGGTAGGGTGGGGGTTGTGTGTTTGAGTTTCTATGGAGGGAGGCAAGGAAGGTCAGGCGTCCATGGACCTCAAAACTCTAAAGGGTTAAGGTCAGAAGAAAAATATTCGTCTTTGTATTTTGTTGTATGTGGGGGAGGGGGGGGGAGGAGGAAGAATGCAAAACCAGGTCAAACATTCCAAAAAAAGTTAAACAACTTCCAAAGCAGGTCAAACAACATCAAAATCAGGTCAAAAATTTTAAAGAGGTCAAACAACATTGAAACCAGGTCAAAAATTTCAAAATGAGGTCAAACAACATCGAAACCAGGTCAAAAATTTCAAAATGAGGTCAAACAACATCGAAACCAGGTCAAACAACTTTGAAAGCAGGTCAAGTAGAGCCAAAAGCAAGCGCAACCTCAGCGAGTTGATCGACGCCGAGTCCAGAATAATCGGTGTGCATGTCGGCGTAGGGAGCTCCAGCGTGCCTCCACTGGAAGCCGTAGACAGGGCCCAGGTCTCCCTGCTGTCTGTGGTGTAGCCCTTGTGAGTCAAGGAAGCTTCGGGAAGCATTCAGGTCCCAAATCTTCACCTGGGTGGGTTTGGGGGTTTCTTGGGTGTTTTTTAGGGTTTTTTTTTGGGGTTTTTAAGGTTTTTTTAAAGTTTTTAAGGGTTTTTAAGGTTTTTTAAGTTTTTTTGAGGTTTTTTTTGGGGGTTTCTTGGGTGTTTTTAAGGGTTTTTTTTGGGGTTTTTAAGGTTTTTTTTAAAAGGGTTTTTAAGGTTTTTAAGAGTTTTTTGAGGTTTTTTTTGGAGGTTTCTTGGGTGTTTTTAAGGGTTTTTTTTTTGGGTTTTTGAGGTTTTTTTTAAAGTTTTTTTTGAGGATTTTTGGGTTTTTTAAAAAGGTTTTAAGAGTTGAAGTGTTTTGAAGTATTTTTGAGAGGTTTTGAAGTTTTTCAGAAGAGGTTTTTGGGTTTTTTTTTCTAAATATTTTTTGAAATTTTTTTGGGTTTTTCAAGGTTTTTTGGGGGTTTTTAAGATTTTTTTGGGGGTTTTGGTTTTTATGGGGGTTTTGGTTTTTATGGGGGTTTTGGTTTTTATGGAGGGTTTTTGAGGTTTATCAGGGTTTTTGTGAAAATTTGAGTTTTTTTTGTTGTTGAAAAGTTTGAAGAATGGGAAAAGGGTTTGAGATTTCTTGAGGGGTTTGGAGGTTTTTCGGGGAATTTCGGGGTGAGTTGAATATTTTTTGAAAAGTTTAAAATATGGGTAAGAGGTTTTAAAGGCTCTTTTGGGGGTTTAAGTTTGTTTCAGAGGTAGGGTGGGAAAGGGGGGGGGGGGGAGGGTTGAAGACTGGGTGGGTTGTTTGATGGGTTTATGGGGGTGGAGAGTCGTTTGTGGGGTGGAGGATGGAACAGAAAATAACCTCTTTTTCAGAGAGTTCATTGGCGTTGGTGCTTCCCTTGACAAACCACAACAGCTCCTCTACCACACCCCTCCAAAACACCCTCTTGGTAGTCAGAAGGGGAAACCGACCCCCCTTCAGATTGTACCTGTGTCATGGTGGTGGGTGTTCTTGTATGCTTTGTACATGCATTTGTATAGTTTGAGCGCCCTCTTCCTCTTTCTTCCTCCTCCTCCTCATCTTCTTCCTCATTCTCCTCCTCCTCCTCCTCCTCATTCTCCTCCTCCTCCTCACCTGAACTGCCGCATGAATGTGGACAGAGTGCCCACTCCTGTCCTTTCCATGCGGATCTTCTTGCGACCTGCCTCATACTCGCTTATCAACTCCTTTATCAGTCTCAAGTACTGCTCCTCCTCCCAGTTTTCTGAATATTTTTATAGTCTTTATAAGCTCAAGTCCAGACATACGCTAGAATATTTAATTTTTTAAAATAGTCTTTATTAGATCAAGTCCAGACATATGCTGGAAATGTTACAAAAACACGATGATCAATCGAACTAAGAATGAAAATTAATTTTGAACAGATGAGCAAGCTTATATACAATAGTAGAACCAAACATCCACATCGGTGTGCTAAATATCGTTAGTATATTGAAAGAGATGAGTCAAAACTTATGCCTCGAAACTCTACGGGGTTAACGCCACTATAATAATATTCGTGTTTGTATTATGAATCAAAGTAAACGAGAATGCTTTGAGTGGAGGTTCTATAATATACAAGAGAAAATATAATATACTAGAAAAAGCTTTATAAAATAGTTTTTGTTTTTTGAAATTTATTTTCATGATATTTAACAAAACGGAAAAAATAATGCGAAAAAAAATGAATATATTATTTCAACTTGCCTCCTCCATTCTTTGTAATGCTTTCGGCTTTTTCCATATGAAGCGTATCTCCACTTTTCTGATCGTCTGCCATTAGCGGTTAAATATTTTTTTCTTAAAATTTTCCTATTTATTGCCTTAATTGATTACTTTATTGATTTGCCCATGCAACCTACTCACTAAATTACAGACACCGCGGCAAAATTTAACAAAAATGCTAAAAGGTAAGCTAGATTTATGTTAAGAAATTACTATTTATTTATTTATTTTGTTTAATTGAATAACTTTGATTATATATTACATTTTCTTATTTATGTTGAAGTTCTTGGTTTATACTACGTTTCAGTCGAGAACGAGAAACATTTTCATTAATTTTTTTTCAAGTTCACCCATTTAATAATTTCAAAAATCTATCTTATTGAAGCAACTTTAGTCAAACGCTGCAAAATTTACAAAGTAATCAAAAATATGATCAAATTTAAAAAGAATGAAGTTTTACAAAAAATGTTGGAGTAAAAATCAAAGTATGACAGAAAATATCATACGGTAATAAAAAAGAAATTTGGAAAAATTAACTGAATTGTTAATAAACAAAAAAAATAAATAAAAACATTCATTTATTTATTGAATGAAAGTCCAATGATAAGAACTGTGTTCAAATTCAATGTAAATCAATGTCAATGACTATAAAATATATTATAATATATATTATTGTTTATAAAAATTCAAAAGGACAACAAAAAAGCTTATTTCAAAAATCAATTAATTATGTTGTCTTTATGGAGGTTTCACTCACCTATCTTACAGACCCGTTTGAGTTATCAAGTCGCTAAAAACTCAAATCTTCCGCTTATGACCATTTTTAGTGTACTTTAAAAAAATATTTTTGCCAAATTCGAGTACTCTTTCAGATATTTTCTCGTCAGTTCAAGTTTTTGTGCACTTCTACTTCATTGTTGTAAAGCTTTCAGAATCCTATTGTTTGGAGGAAAGCTTCTTGGAACTAAAAATAATCTGCGCTATACATAAGTTTTGGTTAGGTCAGATTACTCACTGCTGGCCTACTGGGTGATAAAGCTACTTCAACATGGCGTCTGCTCTTTTCTTTAGTTGCCGCTTTTGAATATTTAAATCTAAGCTTAGCCGGGAATCGAATCCTGAGCTTTGTGGTTATAATTTGTAATGAGGCTATGATGGAGATAAGAGAAAAGGATCAGAAGTATCAATTGCTTTGAAAAATACGAAGCCATAAAACGTAAAAGTTCGTTACAAAAACGTACAAATTCGTTACAATTCAAAAGAGAGGTAATGACAAAAGGGGGAAATTATGGCTGAAGGAGAGTTTCTCTTCAAAATAGGGTTTTATTAAATGGTTACTGAAACAATAGTCACAAATATATTTTTTTCGATTTTGTTCAAACCTGATATTTAGATTTATTTTATCAATATACTTATTTTAAAAAATGGTTTAAAATGTAAAGCTTTGAAATAAATTGTTTTCTTTTAAAAAATTACCACGAACGCGTCCTGTATATAACAACGTCCAATCACAACTCAATTCGTTTCAAACTTCATTTAAGTTGGCCACGATGTCAACAAATTGATTTACGAAGTGATAACAATTCTAAAACTTATTTTTTGAATTTAAAAAGTTATATATATTTGAAAATATCCCAAAATGAAACTAAATAAAGTCGGTAATGTATTGTGGTGTCTTCTCGGGTCGTTGGCGGTGGTGTTGGCGAACGACTACTACGCCGCTCTGGGTCTGAAGAAGGGAGCTTCCGACAAGGAAATCAAGAGTGCTTTCAGACGACTGGCCCTCAAGTACCATCCTGACAAAAATAAAGAGCCAGACGCTCAGGAAAAATTCCTTAAAATTGCCGAGGGTTTGTTATGCTGATTGAGAGGTGTTACTGACGTTGATAGAGTAAATATATAGGAGTTATTTATTGAAAAATGTTATTATGAATAATGATGAAATTGTATTGATAATATAAGATGAAAAATATTAATTATTTAATAATTATTTTTTTATAATATTAACGAAAAATAAATGTTATAAATGAACAACGTTGTTAGAATTCCAAGTTAAACCACTCAAATGCAACATAAACCATATTAACCTGAAAACACACATATACTGTGGTCTCGAAACTCTATGGGGTTAATGCCGCTATAATAATATTTTTATTTGTTTTGTATTTTATTTTATTGTATTGTATACACACACACAGCCTATGAGATACTCAGCAACAGAGACAAGAGAGCACAATATGACAGCCACGGAGGCACGGGCCAAGATCATCAACACCACTACCACCACCATGACTTCAACTACCAAGAATTCTATCAAAGTTTGTTCTCATCATCATCATCACCATCATCATCATCATCATCATCACCACCATCATCATCATCATCATCATCATCATCATCATCATCATCCTTATCATTTTTGTCACCATCATTATAATCACTAACCACTTTTACCCCTCAACTAACATCAACATCATCAGATTACAACTCACAACCACTTTTTGCCTTCACCACTTTTCACCCAATTTTCACCACATTTTCACCCTTATCACTATTTCATCATTCCACACCACTCCCTTTCCTCCGCTAAACCACCACCACACCTATCATCATCAAACCCACTCAACCATCATCACAGCCACACCCACTCAACCACTGCACTTTCCATCACCATCGCCACCACCAAACCCAACACCACCACCACACCCACCATCAATCACTACCACACCTACCATCACCACCACACCAACCACCCCCACCATCACCAACCACCCCCACCATCACTACCACCTCCACCACACCCACCACACCCACCACCACCACACCCACCATCACCACCACACCCACCACCACAACCACACCCACCATCACCACCACACCCACCATCACCACCACACCCACCACCACAACACCCCTTTACAGACTTTGACGAAGCTTTCAAAATGCACCAACAAAAACATAACAGAGAACACTTTAGAGCACACTTTAATGTATGTGTGTGTGTGTGTGTGTGTGTGTGTGTGTGTGCGTGCGTGTGTGTGTGTGTGTGTGTGTGTGTGTGTGTGTGTGTGTGTGTGTGTGTGTGTGTGTGTGTGTGTGTGTGTGTGTGTGTGTGTGTGCGTGCGTATGCGTGTACGTGATAAAGCATCCTTTCACACAGGCACACAAGAGTCACTTCCCAGACGGCTTCTTCTCGGATCTCTTCGATGACTTCGAAGACGATGAAAGCTTCTTCAACAGGTGACTCACACTCACCCACCACTCACGTGACTCACAAAATTCACCACACACGTGACTCACAAAATTCACCACACACGTGACTCACATTCACCCACCATTGTGCACGACAGTGCGTTTGGAGGTTCCTTTGCGTCCTCAGAAGCCTCAAGCAGGTGACCGCACCACATGGCCACCACATTAATCACCACGTGGTCACCACACTAATCACTTCACTGATCATCACATTAATCAATTCACTAATCAATTCACTAATCACTTCACTAATCATCACATATCCGCCACACTAATTATCACCTGTCCACTACACTAATTATCACCTGTCCACCACATGGCCACCACATTTCCACCACATTGCCACCACATTTCCACCACATGGCCACCACATTTCCACCACACTAATCATCACATGTCCACCACACTAATCATCACATGTCCACCACACTAATCATCACATGTCCACCACACTAATCATCACATATCCACCACACTAATCATAAATTCAATCATCACACTAATCACCTCACTAATCACCACAGTCAATTTGGAGGTTCCTTTGCATCTTCAGAGGCTGGCTCCTTCTTTGGAGGAGGAGGAGGAGGAGGAGGAGGAGGAAGTGAGGTGTATGAGTCACACAGCGTGCGAGGTGGCTTATTATTATTATTATTATTATTATTATTATTATTATTATTATTATTATTATTATTGTTATTATTATTATTATTATTATTATTATTGTTATTATTATTATTTCTATTTCTATTGCCACCACCACCACCACCAGGAGAGGGTGGTTGTACCACCACCACCATCAGACGAGGAAATACTGTTTCGAAGCAGACCGTGTGCACACACACCACTTGATGTGTGTGTGTGTGTGTGTGCGTGTGTGCGTGCGTACGTGCGTGTGTGTGTGTGTGTGTGTGTGTGTGTGTGTGTGTGTGTGTGTGTGTGTGTGTGTGTGTGTGTGTGTGTGTGTGTGTGTGTGTGTGTGTGTGTGCGTGTGTGTGCGTGTGTGCGTGTGTGCGTGCGTACGTGCGTGTTGATAAGGGATGTGAATCTTGATATTTCTATTATCTGGTCTTCATAGGTTGATATTGGAGGGGTAGAACTTGAAAACTCCCCTCTCCTTTTTTTCAATGTCTCTAAATTTCTAGACCCACCACCACCTCCCCTCTCCTTCTCAATATCTCTAAATTTTTCCACCCACCACCACCTCCCCTCTCCTTTTCCTCAATATCTCTTAATCCTTCGACCCACCTTCACCTCCCCTCTCTTTTTCTCAATATCTCTAAAACCTCTGACCCACCACCATCGTCATCTCATTTATGTTCGAAAAGTCGTATTCAAAATGTATTCAAAACAAGGTTTAATTTATTAAAATAATAAATCTATTTATAGTTTAATTTATTAAAATAATAAATCTATTTATAGTTTAATTTATTAAATAATAAATCTATTGATAGTTTAATTTATTAAAATAATAAATCTATTTATAGTTTAATTTATTAAAATAATAAATCTATTTATAGTTTAATTTATCAAAATAATAAATCTATTTATAGTTGAATTTATTAAAATAATAAATCTATTTATAGTTTAATTTATTAAAATAATAAATCTATTTATAGTTGAATTTATTAAAATAATAAATCTATTCATAGTTTAATCTTTCTTTAAAATTAGGATTTTATTGACATTTAAATCTTATTTTATCATTGAATTTATCGATTTTATCTATTAAAATTAATAATTAATTGACCTATTTTATTTTATCTATTATAATTAATAATTAATTGACCTATTTTATTTTATCTATTATAATTAATAATTAATTGACCTATTTTATTTTATCTCTTATAATCAATAATTAATTGACCTATTTTCTTTTATCTATTATAATCAATAATTAATTGACCTATTTTATTTTATCTATTATAATTAATAATTGACCTATTTTATTTTATTTATTAAAATTAATAATTTGAAAGAATTGGATTATTTTGACTCACTTTGAAATATATTTTTATTTTATTTTTTGGTTTATAGCTGATAAAACAATTTCGTTAGCTATTTCTTCAATTGCATATTTTTTTAATTACATAATTAAGAATCATTCACCACGAATACTTAACTGGAAAATTATTATAACCTTTATTTCGTTAAAAAAAAATAAATTAATTAAAAAAAATTAAAAGTTAATTAGTTAATTAAATTAAGTTTAAAAGTTAATTAAAATATAATAAAAATCCATTAAAATTAAATTAAAAAATAATTAAAATTAATTAAAGAATTTTTATTTTAGCTCCACTGTTTGTTTTCCTCTTGAGCTTATCAGCCAAACGCTCAAAATGACTGCCAAGTCATTTGGGAGTTTTAAGACCACTGCTACTACTACTACTACTACTACTACTACTACTACTACTACTACTACTACTACTACTACTACTACTACTACTACTACTACCACTACTACTACTACTACTACTACTACTACTACTACTACTACTACTACTACTACTACTACTACTACTACTACTACTACTACTACTATTACTACTACTACTACTACTACTACTACTACTACTACTACTACTACTACTACTAGTAGTACTACTACTACTACTACTACTATTAAAACTACTACTACTACTACTACTACTACTACTACTACTACTACTACTACTACTACTACTACTACTACTACTAGTAGTACTACTACTACTACTACTACTACTACTACTACTACTACTACTACTATTAAAACTACTACTACTACTACTACTACTACTACTAATAATAATAATAATAATAATAATAATAATAATAATAATAATAATAATAATAACAGTTATTATAATTATTGCCTATAATAATCCACTCTCAACACATTCCTTTGTCTTTATTCAAAATCGTCGCACATTCAGATGAACGGTAAAAAAAGTTAATTTATGTCACGAGCAAAGTAGGTCATGGTCGAAAGTATGTCATGGAAAAATTATGTCAGGTTTGCTATGTCATGGTAAAAGTAGTTTGGGTTAACTACGTCATGTCGAAGTAGGTCAGACCAAAAGTAGGTCACCGTGACAAAAGGAGTGTCAGGGTCACCCAATGTAGGCGCTTCTGACGCTGGTGACGAGTTGCTTCAGTGCTTAACAACCAAGCACACACATGACCTCATTTCTTCCCCCGCCTTCCACAATTAACCCCATTTCTCTTCATCCCCCAAATTCCACTCCCCCCCCCCACCAAAACAACCTCATTTTTCACCCCCTTCCCTTCAAAATAACTCTATTCTCTTCACTCTCCTCAAATAATCCCCTTCTCTTCAACCCCCCCCCCCAATTAACTCCTTTTTGTCCCTCAAACCTCAAATAACCCATTTCTATCCCCCCCCCCCAAATAATTTTATTCCACCCCCTTCCCTCAAATACCCCCATTCTATCCCCCCCCCCCCCAAATCATTTCTTTCCTTCCCCCCTCCCTCAAATATTCCCATTATATCCCTCTCCCCAAATTATTCCATTCCACCCCCCTTCCTCTCAAACAGCCCCATCCACCCCCTTCAAATAACTTCACCCCTCCCTCTTCCCCTCAAATAACTTCACCCCTCCCTCTTCCCCTCAAATAACTTCACCCTCAAATATCCCCATTCTATTTCCCCCCCCCCCTTCAAATAACTTCCTCCTCCCTCCTCCCCCCAAACAACCCCGCCCCCTTTCGAATAACTTCCCCCCCCCCCCCCCCCCAAATAACTTCACCCCTCTCCCCCTCCCCTCAAATAACCTCGCCCTCAGGCACCAAGGGCGTTTTGGCTCTTTTTGAAGTGAGGCTGCAAGAAGAGGACCATTGTGGTGATGACGAGGTAGGAGGAGAAGATCCAGAAACAGAGGCGGTCGATCACCATCGCCGCAAACTTCCACTCGTTCGTCTCGTCACACTTGTCCGAGTCCTCCTGGGGAGGGTGTTTTGGGGGGTGTTTTGGGGGTTTTGAGGGTGTTTTGGGGGTTTTGAGGGGTGTTTTTGGGGTGTTTTGAGGGTTTTATGAGGTGTTTTGATGGGTGTTTTGATGGGTGTTTTGGGGGTGTATTAATGGATGTTTTGGGGGTTTTTGGGGGTTTTGGGGGGTTTTGGGGGGTTGTTGGGGGTGTTTCTAAGGGGTTTGTGGAGGGTTTTTATGGGTTTTTTTTTTGGGGGAAGGGGGGGGTTTTTGGTTTTTTTGGAAGGGTTTTAGGGGGTTATGAAAAATAAAACTATAAATAATAATAACTATGAAAAAAAAATTGAACAAATAAATAGATGAATAAAAAAAATAATGAGAATAATAATAATAATAATAATAATAATAATAATAATAATAATAATAATAATAATAATAATAATAATAATAATAATAACATTAATAATAAGAAGAATAATAATAATAATAATAATAATAATAATAATAATAATAATAATAATAATAATAATAATAACATTATTAATAATAAGAATAATAAGAATAATAATAATGATGAATATCTTTTCAAAAGCTCCAAGACAAGCAACTGAGGCGCAAAACTCCATAGAATAAAATATTATGAAATAATATAGATAAAATTATAGGATATAATCTTATTGGGGTGGTGTTGTGTGGTTATTAGTGATACCTCATTGATCGTATTGGATTCAGCTACATTGTATCAGCTTGCAACGTTTTATGTTTATGTCTTTCATCTTATTTTTTGCATCGCATCTTATTAAATTGTATTGTATTGCATTGCATTGTATTGTACTGTATTGTAATCTATATTGTATTGTAGTGTATTGTATTTTATTGTATTTTACTGTATTATATTGCATTGTATTGTATTGTATTGTATTGTATTGTATTGTATTGTATTGTATTGTATTTTATTGTATTTTACTGTATTGTATTGTATTGTAATATATTGTATTGTATTGTATTGTATTGTATTTTACTGTATTGTTTTGTTTTGTATTGTTTTGTATTGTATTGTGTTGTATTGTATTGTATTTTACTGTATTGTATTGTATTGCATTGTATTGTATTGTATTGTATTGTATTGTATTGTATTGTATTGTATTGTATTGTATTGTATTGTATTGTATTGTATTGTATTGTATTGTATTGTATTTTATTGTATTGTATTGTATTGTATTGTATTGTATTGTATTGTATTGTATTGTATTGTATTGTATTGTATTGTATTGTATTGTATTGTATTGTTTTGTATTGTATTGTTTTGTATTGTATTGTATTGCACTGCAACAACACATTTTTTTTCGCTTCCCAACCTTCATCTTCTTGGTCATGAAGCGCAGTTCATTGAGGATAGCTAACAGTTCGTTCCTGTTGGAGAAAGGGTTGTTGTAGTGGTGATGGTGGTGCAGGTGTCCCTGACACGCATTGGTGGAAAAAAGGGGGTTTGAGGCTATTGGGGGGTTGTGGGGAGGTCCAGGGGCGGTGGGGGGGTGGGAAGGATGCTTTCTGGAGGCGTAGCTGCCCATGGTGAGGTCAGGGTGGAGGCAGGGAGTGGACGAATTGATGGACTCAACTTCCATCGATGGAGACCTCAACTCGCTTACGTGGTCGCTGTGGTCGGTATGGCTGGTGTGGCTGGTGTGGCCGGTGTGGCTGGTGTGGCTGGTGTGGCTGGTGTGGTTGGTGTGGCTGGTCGATTCGTTGGGGTGGCTCAGATCGGCGCTGGCCTCGTGGTGCTGGTTGGCCTGTACGAAAGGAAAGTTGTGCGAAAGAGGAATGTGGTTGTCGAGGTCCTTGACGTTAGAGATGAGACTGAGGGATGGAGGCGTCCGGGCCTCCAGCTCTCTCAGACGGGCCTTCCGCAACAGGATCTTTCTGCTTAGACTTCTGCCAGGTCTGCACATGCGCAAACTCCACGCCAACCACTCGCATATTACCGTCCTAACCTGAGATTGGAGGAGGAGGGGAGGGGGGGAGGAAGGAGAGAGAAAAGTTTGGATAGGGAAGAGAGAAGGGAGTTGGAGGGAGGGAGAGGAGAGTTAGGGGGAGGTGAAAAAAGAGTAAGGGAGGTGGGAAGAGGGGTTGGAGGAAGAGATTGGAGGGTTGGGGATGTTGGGATGTTGGGATGTTGAGGGGTGTTGGAGGATGTTGGGGGATGTTGGAGGGTGTTGGGGGGTGTTGGGGAATGTTGGGGGGGTGTTGGAGGAAGAGCTTGCGGGGAGTTTAGGGGGTTTTTTGGGTTTGGTGGTGAGCCAGCATGAGAGGCTCCGATTGGGGATCGAAATAAAAACAATAACAACAAAATAATAACAACATCACAACAAAAACAAAAAAAACAAAATATCAACAACAACAAAACAATAAAAAAATAATAATATCAACAACAACAAAACAATAAAAAATAATAATATCAACAACAACACAGCAAAAACAAAATAACAAAAACACGCGTGGTTGTATTGTATGGACGCAAAATTAATGACGAAAAAATGAAATAGAAGGGAAGAATGGACCGTAAATAAAAAATAAAAAAAAACAAATAAAAAAAACAAATTAAAGATAATAAAAAAAATAAAAAAACGGAAGGGAAAATGGAACACATAAAGAAAGGAAAAAAATTTGGGAAAAAGAAAAATGTGAATAAAAAAAAAAGAAAAAAAAGGTATAATTAAAAAATAAAAATAGAACCAAAAAAAAGAAAAAAAATGGAAAAATGAAAAAAAAATGGAAAAATGAAAAAAAAAAAGAAAAATTAGGAAAAAAATGGAAAAATGAAAAAATAAAAAAAATAAAATTGATCGTTTAAAAAAATAAATGTGTGAAAGAAGAAATAAGGAAAAGAGATTTCAAAAAAAATTAAAATAAACAAAAAAAATTATTAAAAAAAAGGCTGAAAATGTATATAACGGATTGAAAAATTAAGTTATTGGAAAATTAAAAAAATTAATTTTTTGTTGTTAAGATTTTTATTGGTTTTTTAGCTCTTTTAACAACATTTTAACGCTATTTCAACAACACCACAACAACAACAACAACAACACCTCAACAACAACAACACTTCAATAACAACAAAACCTCAATAACAACAACAACACCTCAACAACAGCTCAACAACAACAACAACCTCAACATCAACACCACTTCAATAACAACAACGAAACCTCAATAACAACAACAACACCTCAACAACAACCTCAACAACAAAAACAAAACAACAAAAAAACTTCAACAGCATCCCAAATTGCTGCAAAATGTTGAGAAAACTGTTGAAATTGTTGAGAAAAGTTGACAAAAAAGTTGAAATTGTTGCGAAGTCTATTGGAGCACATAAACAAGGCAAGTTGTTGACGCTTTGAAATGGCCATGAGAAAGATCTTCTATCGATTGTCTGCCTCTGTCCGTTTCTGTCTGTCTTTGTCCGTTCCTCTATTTGTTCTTTTGTCTGTCTGTCCGTTTCTTTGTCTGTCTCTTTGTCGGTCTTCCTGTCTTTCTGTTAGCCTGTCTCTTCCTTGTCTCTCTCTTTGTCTCTCTGTTTCCTTGCTCTCTGTCTGTCTGTATGTATGTTTTTCTATCTGTCTGTCTGTCTGTCTGTCTGTCTGTTTGTCTGTTTGTGTCTGTTTGTTTGCCTGTTTGTCTATCTTTTTCTTAGTCTTCTTGTCTGTCTGTTAATCTGTCTTTTTGTATCATCAGTCTGCTTTCCTTCATCAAGACACCCTTCCAATTCCTCAACTCCTCCCAAAACCCCTTCGAACACCTCAACTCCCTCAAAACTTCCACCACGACCTTTTTTTAATCTAATCTAATCAAATCATTTGTATAGCGCTGATTCCACACTGTTCAAGAGAGCTCACAACTCTTTTCAAACACCTCATCTCTCAAAACTTTTTAACTTTCTTCTCAACTCCGTTAAAATTTTTTAAAATCTTCTCAACTCCGTTAGACTTTTCCAATAAATTAAGTTCTTTGCTGTCCTTTTATCGACTTTTTAGACCAAAGACTATACAAAAAACAAACAAAACTTAGCCGTTTTTTAAGCTTTTTTAAGAAAACAGATTAAATCTTAAATAATTATTATTTTTATTTTTTTATTATTTTTAAATTTTTTATTATTTTTTATTTTTTATTATTTTTATTGATATTTTTTTAAAAATTGCCCAAAAAAATTGCTCTTACTTATTTCAAAATTCAAAACATATTTCAGTTTTGCAAAAAATTTTAAAAGGTTTAAAAAAAAATAATATTGTAAACAGTTTGTTTGGAAATACTGTATTTTGAATTGTTTTTAAATATTGTTTTAATTGTTTTTTATTATTGTTTTCATTGTTTTTATTATTTTTTTTATTGTTTTTTATTATTGTTTTTATTGTTTTTATTATTGTTTCATTGTTTTTATTATTGTTTTTATTGTTTTTTTATTATTGTTTTTATTGTTTTTATTATTGTTTTTATTGTTTTTATTATTGTTTCATTGTTTTTATTATTGTTTTTATTGTTTTTAAATATTGTTTTTATTTGTTTTTATTATTGTTTCAATTGTTTTTATTATTTTTTTTATTGTTATTTATTATTGTTTCAATTGTTTTAAATTAAATTTATTTTTTAATATTTCTCTTTTTAACATCTTATTTACGTGTATTGTTTTTAAATATTTTAAAATATTAATTTAAATAATTAATTGTTAAATAATTTTAAATATTTAATTAGAATATTCAATTTTTAAACATTAAAAAATAATTAATTTAAAATTTTAATTTTTTTAATTTTAAAATATTTTATTCACATATTTAAGTTTTAAATATTAAAAAAATAATTAATTTACGAATTGAATTTTTAAAATTTTAAAATATTTAATCCAAAATGTTAATTTTTTTAAATATTTTAAAATAATTAATTTATAATTTTATTTTTAAATATTAAAAAATATTTAATTTACGAATTTTATTTTTAAACATTAAAAAACTAATTAATTCACTAGTTTAATTTTTTTAATTTCAAAATAATTAATTTATAATTTTATTTTTAAATATTAAAAAAATAATTAATTTATAATTTTATTTTTAAATATTAAAAAAATATTTTATTTATAATTTCAATTTCAAATATT
>OX387262.1:3849290-3851790 GCA_947562095.1 Branchellion lobata | reverse complement strand
AACCCCCTTCATAAACACCCCCCTAAACCCCCAACCCCCCTAAAAACACCCCCAAAAGTCACTCTCATTCCAAAATATCCCCAAAATGCACCCTTTCTGGAGGATTTTCCAACTTGCAGAAAACATATCTCTAACCATTCTTCTAAAACGCCCTCAAAAATACTTCCAAAACCCTCTCAAAATACCCTCAAAACACCCCTGAAACACCTTAAAACACCCTGAAACACCCTCAAAACACCCCTTAAACACTCTAAAATATCCTATGAACACCCTTAAACACCTTCAAAACATCTAAAAACACCCTAAATAATTTCTAAAATATCTTTTAAACACCCATGAAAATGCTTTCAAAACACACAACACACCTCCAAAATAGCTTCAAAACACCCAACCTCATTCCCAAACCCCCAAAAACACCCAACCCCTCCTCACCCAGCAAACCCCCACAAAACACTCAAACCCCTCCTCACCCAGCAAACCCCCAAAAACACCCAAACCCCCTCCCCTCTCACCAGCAGGTCCCACTCCCCAGAGGGCTGGTAGGGTGAAAGATCGATATTATCTTCTCGCATGGTGAGGTTCAGGCGGTCTTCGTCATACGACCACGAACCAAACTTCATCTTGCAGTACTGGTCGTCGAACGGGAACCACTTGATGTCAATAGGGCAGTAGCTGAAGGGTTTATGTGGTTGGAGGTTGGGTTGGGGGGTTGGGATTGGTTGGAAGGGGTGTTTATGGAGTTGGGGGGTTGGAGGGGGTGTTTATGGAGTTGGGGGGTTGGAGGGGGCGTTTATGGAGTTGGGGGGTTGGAGGGGGCGTTTATGGAGTTGGGGGGTTGGAGGGGGCGTTTATGGAGTTGGGGGGTTGGAGGGGGTGTTTATGGAGTTAGGGGGTTGGAGGGGGTGTTTATGGAGTTGGGGGGTTGGAGGGGGTGTTTATGGAGTTGGGGGGTTGGAGGGGGTGTTTTATGGAGTTGGGGGGTTGGAGGGGGTGTTTATGGAGTTAGGGGGTTGGAGGGGGTGTTTATGGAGCTGGGGGGTTGGAGGGGGTGTTTATGGAGTTGGGGGGTTGGAGGGGGCGTTTATAGAGTTGGGGGGTTGGAGGGGGTGTTTATGGAGCTGGGGGGTTGGAGGGGGCATTTATAGAGTTGGGGGGTTGGAGGGGGTGTTTATGGAGTTGGGGGGCTGGAGGGGGTGTTTATGGAGTTGGGGGGGTTGGAGGGGGCGTTTATGGAGTTGGGGGGTTGGAGGGGGCGTTTATGGAGTTGGGGGGTTGGAGGGGGTGTTTATGGAGTTGGGGGGTTGGAGGGGGCGTTTATGGAGTTGGGGGTTTGGGTTATTTATAGGGTTGGGAAATTGAAATAATGTGTTTTTGGGGTTGGGGATGGAAAGGGTTGTGTATGGGGTGAGGATTGATTGGAAGTTCATAGGGGTTTTTTGTGTAGAAAGGAAAGTCTCTTGAAAGGAAGAGGGGTTAATGGGAGCTCTGGAGGCTAATTGGAGGTTTTTTGTAGAGTTTTTGGGAGTGTTTAAGAGGGTTGTTTAATAGGCTTTAGTGGATGTTTTGAGGGGTTTTGAGGTGTTCAGAAAAACTTTTTTAGTGGGTATGGGGGGGGGGTTTGGAAAGGTTGTTTTGTCAACCAGGACCTGATGAAAAGTCCCAAAGGGATCCACTCGCACTTCCCGTCGTGGCTGACCACTATATTGGTGTAGTACTTGCTGTCTATCTTCTCGTCCGCACTGCCGGTATGATCACGTACACACACACACACACACACACACACACACACACACACACACACACACACACACACACACACAAACACACACACACACACACACACACACACACACACACACACACACACACACACACACACACACACACACACACACACACACACACACACACACACACACACACACACACACACACACACACACACACACACACACACACACACACACACACACACACACACACACACACACACACACACACACACATACACACACACACACCTGTTGTAGAGAAGGATATCTGGAGTCCAGATGGTGTTGGGAGAGAGTTGAATCTTCTCAATGTTTCCGTATTCCGATTTGTTCCAGCCCAGCTTGTAGTCATGCCACTCCTGTTGCCATGGTAACCACACTCACCAACCATGACAACCACACTCATCAACCCTGTCAACCACACTCACCAACCATGACAACCACAATCACCAACCATGACAACCACACTCACCAACCATGACAACCACAATTACCAGCCATGACAACCACACTCATTAACCATGACAACCATCTCCCCAAAGCTGCCCCAACCAATCACCACCTTAATCAATCAACCATCCAACCAATCAACCCTCCAACCAATCACTCTTTAAATCACCAAAGCTCTCATGGGTCTTTCACACCCAAAACCCCCCAAAACCCCCCAAAACCCCCCAAAACCCCCCAAAATCCCCTAAAACTCCCCAAATCTTTGAGTTTTCTTCAAA
>OX387262.1:3841790-3844290 GCA_947562095.1 Branchellion lobata | reverse complement strand
GTTTGTATCTTTGGTTGTTTTTAAATGTGTACATTTGGTTGTATGTGTGGTGATATGTTTGTACCTTTGGTTGTATGTGTAGTTGTACGTATGTTTGTATGTGTAGTTGTATGTATGTTTGTATGTGTAGTTGTATGTATGGTTGTATGTGTGTGTAGCTTTTTGTTCATAGACTTTTAAAACATCAAAGCATAAGATGTCATTATTATTTTTTTCAAATTTTTGTTTCAATTTTAAATGTGAATTTAAATTAAAGTGAGAAATGTACATTGGCGCTTCAAAACTCGTATCTTTTATTGTATTGTATACCGTATTAGTTATTGTATATTGTACTGCATTGTATTATTTACTTTATTGTATATTTTATTGTATTGTATAATGTATTGTATTGTATATTGTATTGTATTGTATATTGTATTGTATTGTATATTGTATTGTATTGTATATTGTATTGTATTGTATATTGTATTGTATTGTATATTGTATTGTATATTTTATTGTATATTGTATTGTATTGTATATTGTATATTGTATTGTATTGTATTGTATATTGTATATTTTTTTGTATATTGTATATTGTATATTTTATTGGATTCGATTTTTCTCTTCAAGAGCGCTCCATGTTGAATATTTTGAGCGATAAAATGGCGAAAGAATGAAATTATTCTTGGAGCCTTTGAAATGCACAAAAACTATTGAAAGAAGTTTGAAACAATTGGAAAATAAGAAATAAAAAAATAAAAAAAATAAAAAAATAAAAAAAATTAAAAAATTAAAAAATTACTATTTTGAGAATTAATAAAAATATTCTGAAATATGTACATAAAACAGCCGAAAAACTTCACCATACACGCTTGCACGTGACCGGAAGACTTGTGATGAGTATGTATGGTTGTTTGTGTGGCTGTATGTGTGGCTGTATGTGTGGTTGTAAGTGTGGTAATATGTGTGGCTGTATAAGTGGTTGTATGTGTGGTTGTGTGTGTGATTGTATGCGTGGTTGTATGTGGGGTTGTATGTTTGTTTGTATGTGTCATTGCATGTGTGGTTGTATGTGTGGTTGTATAAGTGGTTGTGTAAGGGGTTGTATGTGTGGTTGTGTTTGTGGTATGTGTGGTTGTGTTTGTGGTATGTGTGGTTGTGTGTGTGGTTGTATGTGTGGTTGTATGTGTGGTTGTATGTGTGGTTGTATGTGTGGTTGTGTGTATGTTTGTATGTGTTATTGCATGTGTGGTTGTATGTATATTTGTATGTGTGGTTGCATGTGTGGTTGTGTGTGTGGTTGTCCCTCAGTACCACTTAAAACATCTCTAGAGGAGCTTGAACTCAAAAGGGTTTTTCAGGTGCGCAGTGATAATGTCTTTAAAAAATTTTTTTTAGTTTTTTTTGAGTTTTTCTAGAAAAATGAAATCTTTAAAAAAACTAATGATTGCCATAAGAGAACGCAACAACTATAAACAAAACTCAGAAAAACTGTATAAACAAAACTCACAAAAACTGTAAACAAAACTCAGAAAAACTGTATAAACAAAACTTAGAAAAATTGTATAAAAAACTCAGAAAAACTGTAAAAAAAAGAAAAACCGTGGAAAAAAAACTCTGAAAAACTGTAAAAAAACTTGGAAAAATATTAAAAAAACTGTAAAAAAATTTCAAAATTTCAAAAAAAAAAAAAGGTGAGTATGAAACTTTTAAATAAAAGCTTGCTTATATTTTTCTTGGGATGTTTGTTTGTGTGTGCGTGAGAAAAGCTTATGCACGTGTTGGTGTGTTTGCTACAAAGGCATTTAGGATTAAGAGATCATTTGGATGGTGGCTGTGTGTGTTTGTGTTTGTGTGTGTGTGTTTGTGTGTGTGTGTGTGTTTGTGTGTGTGTGTGTGTGTGTGTGTGTGTGTGTGTGTGTGTGTGTTTGTGTATGTTTGTGTTTATGTGTGTGTGTGTGTGTGTGTGCGTTTGTTTGTGTTTGTGTTTATTTGTGTGTGTGTGTGTGTGTGTGTGTGTGTGTGTGTGTGTGTGTGTGTGTGTGTGTGTGTGTGTGTGTGTGTGTGTGTGTGTGTGTGTGTGTGTGTGTGTGTGTGTGTGTGTGTGTGTGTGTGTGTGTGTGTGTGTGTGTGTGTGTGTGTGTGTGTGTGTGTGTGTGTGTGTATCTAATCTAATCTAATCTAATCTAATCTAATCTAATCTAATCTAATCTAATCTAATCTAATCTAATCTAATCTAATCTAATCTAATCTAATCTAATCTAATCTAATCTAATCTAATCTAATCTAATCTAATCTAATCTAATCTAATCTAATCTAATCTAATCTAATCTAATCTAATCTAATCTAATCTAATCTAATCTAATCTAATCTAATCTAATCTAATCTAATCTAATCTAATCTAATCTAATCTAATCTAATCTAATCTAATCTAATCTAATCTAATCTAATCTAATCTAATCTAATCTAATCTAATCTAATCTAATCTAATCTAATCTAATCTAATCTAATCTAATCT
>OX387262.1:3824290-3826790 GCA_947562095.1 Branchellion lobata | reverse complement strand
GATGGATAGGTAGATGGATGGATGGATGGATGGATGGGTGGGTGGATGGGTAGATGGATGGATGGATGGATGGATGGATGGATGGATGGATGGATGGATGGATGAATGGATAGATAGATGGGTGATGGATGAGTGAAGGAATGAATGAAGGCATGGATGTGTGAACGAATTGACTGAGAAATAGATAGATAGATAGATAGGTAGATAGATAGATAGATAGATAGATAGATAGATAGATAGATAGATAGATAGATAAATAGATAGATAGATAAATAGATAGATAGATAAAAAGATAAAAAACAAATGAATGAATGAATGGTTGGATGGATAGATGGATAGATAGAAGGACGGATGGATAGATAGATGGATGGATGGATGAATGGATAGATTAGATGGATGGATGAACGGATGGATGGACGGATGAATGGATGGATAGAAGGATGGATGGATGAATGGATAGATTAGATGGATGGATGAACGGATGGATGGACGGATGAATGGATGGATGAACGGATGGATGGACGGATGAATGGATGGATAGAAGGATGGATGGATGAATGGATACCGGATGTTTCAGGTGCAAGTCCCTTGAGGAGTTTGTTGTGAGGGGCTCCCAGTAGCTCACTCAACTTCGCCATGTTCTTCAACACTGGAAAGCTTTCCAGCTGGAAGTGCACTTGTCTGTGTGCGTGTGTATGTGTGTGCGTGTGTGTGTGTGTGTGTGTGTGTGTGTGTGTGTGTGTGTGTGTGTGTGTGTGTGTGTGTGTGTGCACGTGATCAAACTGACTGTTGTTGGAGGAGGGCGAGGTTGTTGGCGTGTCCAAGAATGCCGAAGCCTGTGACGTCAGTGCATGCGTGTGCATGGTGCTTGTGCATTAGGTGCGCTCCTGGGGGGGATGAAGGTGGGGATAGGATAGAAGAGAAGGGGAGAGAGGGGGGGGGGGGTTAGATAGTGGGACAGGCAGACGAAGGTGGGGATTGGATGATGAGATGGGGGTGAGGATTGGATGGAAGGCTAGGGGGAGGGAAGGAGAAATAACGGGGTTGGATGATGGAGTGGGGGTGAGGGTTGGATGATGGAGTGGGGGTGAGGGTTGGATGATGCGATAGGTAAATGGTGGAATGGGGGGGAAGGGGTGGGGAGAGGAATGGGTGGTAGAATGGTGGAATGAGAAGTGGCAAGGTAGGTAGGTAAAGTGGGCTGAAGAGTGGGCGGGTGAAGAATTAGGTGGATTGATGGATGAATTGACGATGAATGAACAGATGTATGGATGAATGAATTGACGAATGGATGGATGGAAGAAAGAATGGATGAATAAATTGACGAATGGATGGATGGAAGAAAGGATGGATGATTAATAAACCTTTTTTGTTGAGAGTGGCCATATTTTCAACGGCATCTTCAAACGCCTTCGTAATGTCTGTAACACTCATGATCTGTGTGTGTGTGTGTGTGTGTGTGTGTGTGTGTGTGTGTGTGTGTGCGTTTATTTCATAATAGGATAATTCATCGTCACTATCAACACCACCATCCCCTTCAACACCCCTCCAACTCTCCACCCTCACTACCACACAACGACCATCACCCATGGTTACCATAACGACCACCACCCATGGTTACCATAACAACCATCACTCATGGTTACCTTGACGACCTTCTCGAGCACCTCCAGGTCATCAAGCACCTGTTGCGACGCGGCAATGGCCATCTGCACGCCCAGTGGCTTCGTCAGCATCAGCACGTCGCCTTCCTGTGCCCCTGTCGGCCTGTCACGTGGTTTCATAAAATCACGTGGTGTCATACAAACACAGGCACGCACGCACGCACGCACGCACACAAACACACACACAAACACACACATGATCATCTGATCCTTCTTGCACACAGAAGTGGCCACTCCTCCAATCGTCATCCACGGGTTCAGCACTGTCTGCCCCCCGTTTATACCCACCCCAGCCTCCGAGGCCATGTCCTGGAGGGGAGGGGAGGGTGTTTATGGGAAGGGTAGGTGGGAGGAGGGGGTATTTATGGGAGGGGAGGTGGGAGGAGGGGGTGTTTATGGGAGGGGAGGTGGGAGGAGGGGGTGTTCATGGGAGGGGAGGTGGGAGGATGGGGTGTTTATGGGAGGGGAGGTGGGAGGAGGGGGTGTTTATGGGAGGGGAGGTGGAGGAAGGGGTGTTTATGGGAGGGGAGGTGGGAGGAGGGGGTGTTTATGGGAGGGGAGGTGGGAGGAGGGGGTGTTTATGGGAGGGGAGGTGGGGGAAGGGGTGTTTATGGGAGGGGAGGTGGAGGAAGGGGTGTTTATTAGAAAGGGATTATGGGTTTCCAAGGGTTGGTTGAAGGAAGGGTGTTTGGATGGGTGTTTGTTTTTTATATTTTTATTTACACTGTATTTATCATCGTCGTCATCATCATCATCATCATCATCATCATCATCATCATCATCATCATCATCATCATCCTCATCCTCATCCTCATCATCCTCATCCCAATTCTGAC
>OX387262.1:3784290-3789290 GCA_947562095.1 Branchellion lobata | reverse complement strand
TCACTGTCGTCCTTGCTGACGTGAAGGTGTTCGGCTCCTGACTTGTGCTTCAGATGAGTCGTCCTCAGGTGCATTTCGGGCACCTCCAAATCATTGAGGACGGTGTAGTTGTGTAGTTTGTCGCCCTTCTTCAGACGAGTTTCGAGTGCCGCCGTGTGCTGAAACCTCCGCACGCCATTCGCCTGCCGCAACCACTTGTAAGACTTGAGCATTTGTGAAATGGACTAAAAATAGACTAAAAAGGTTAAACTTAAAATATTTCTTCACGCTTTTTTGACTGAAAGATTGAAGTTAACTTAACTTTTAAGCGCATGTAGAGGTTAACTGCAGTGGCTAGTTTATAAATTCACTTAATTATACCATAGTATTTTTTAACGGAAAAAAATTTTTTTTGCAAAATTGAATTTTTTCAATATCACCTTCAAAAAATTTTATTCGTTTCAAAAACTTTAAAAAAACTTTTGGTTTGAAAAAAATAACAAAAAATAGTTCAGATCCAATTTTATCAAAAATACAAATGAGAGTATAAAAAATTCAATAAGGTTAACCAATCAAGTCAGATAAAAGATTTTGAAAACATGAAAAATTATTGAAAAAATATCCAAATTAACGATAAATTGTATTAAAAACTATCAATAGTGATGCAAGTATAGGAAAGCTGGCGTAATGACGTATACGATGAAGTGTGTAGAAGCAATCTTTGAAAAACCGTCCTCGATTGTTTTCAAAATTTCACACCGCTCTAGCGATCAAAATCTTTATATATTTGAATGCTTGAACAGTGCTAAGCGCCATAAAAATGATTCTATTCGATTCGATCAGATTAGAATAGATTAGATTGGATTAGATTAGATTCGATTAGATTCGATTCAATTAGATTAGATTAAATTATTTAAATTGTTTTTTTCGTTAACAGATTGGTTATGAAACAGGAGTGCCGATGATAGTTTTGATTTATTTTTCTAATTTCATAAGTTTTCGAATAAGACTGATCAATAATAAATTAAACATAGGTCGCCTCTAGTACAGTGGTTATGGGAGTGAAAGGTTCAGTGTTCGATTCCCGGCTAAGCTCAGATTTAAGTTATAAAAAGCAGCAACTCAAGTAAAGAACAAACGTCGTGCTAGTGTGCTTTAGTCACCTAGTAACCCACAACGAGTAAAACCGTTTCCATGGGAGCATTCACGATTTTCTTCGTGCAAAATGCGCTATATAAGCACAATGATTGGTTTGAGGACTTCATTGATCGTCACTTCAAATGATTGAGCCTCATCAACACAGTAACTTACTACACCAAACCACCAAGCCACACCACACTAAACCACACCACACCACACTACACCACACCACACCAACCACACCACACCACACCACACCACACCAACCACACCACACCACACTACACCACACCAACCACACCACACCACACCACACCACACCAACCACACCAACCACACCACATTACACCACACCACACCACACCACACCACACCACACCACACCACACCACACCACACCACACCACACCACACCACACCACACCACACCACACCACACCACACCACACCACACCACACCACACCACACCACACCACACCACACCACACCACACCACACCACACCACACCAACCACACCACACCACACCACACCACACTACACCACACCACACCACACCACACTACACCACACCAACCACACCACACCACACCACATGGATGATGACGGAGGGCTGAGGAGGTTAAAAGCTACTGTGTGCCTCATACATCACAGCATCCATCAAAACTGTCTCCACACTTTGCCACCTTCCCCTCTCTCTTTTTCTCTCTTTTTCAAACCTTTTTTTCTTTTTTCAAATTTATTTTTTTTAATTTAATTTGGTTTAATTTTTGTTTTTTTTTCATTTTTCATCCTATTTCTTTTTTTCTCACATTTTTCATACGATCCAATCTTTGTTTTTTATATATTTAAATTTGAAGTTTTTATCTCATTTTTCTTATCTTTGTTTTCCTATCTTTGTTTTCTTATCTTTGTTTTCTTATCTTTTTCTTCATCTATTTATTTTTTTCTTTATTTTTCATCTTCTATACTTCATTAAACACAATCCTTTCTTTCATTCTTCCTTGTTCGTCTGTCATTCTGTTAACTTGTGAAGTACAATACAATACAATACAATATAATACGATACAATACGATACAATACAATACAATACAATACAATACAATACAATACAATACAATACAATACAATACAATACAATACAATACAATACAATACAATACAATACAATACAATACAATACAATACAATACAATACAATACAATACAATACAATACAATACAATACAATACAATACAATACAATACAATACAAAACAATACAATACAATACAATACAATACAAGGCAATACAATACAAGACAAGACAATACACTACAATACAATACAATACAATACAATGAAATAAAATACAATGCAATGCAATACAATACAATACAATACAATACAATACAATACAATACATTACAATACAATACGATACAATACAATACAATACAATACAATACAATACGATACAATACAATACAATACAATACAATACAATACAATACAATACAATACAATACAATACAATACAATACAATACAATACAAGGCAATACAATACAAGACAAGACAATACACTACAATACAATACAATACAATACAATGAAATACAATACAATGCAATACAATACAATACAATACAATACAATACAATACAATACAATACAATACAATACAATACAATACAATACAATACAATACAATACAATACAAAACAATACAATACAATACAATACAATACAATACAATACAATACATTACAATACAATACAAGACAATAAAATACAAGACAATACAATACAATCCAATATAATTGTGTAACATTATACCGGCATCTTTTTGTCCACGAGACCCGATAATGTTACTTAAGCCGAATTGACCGAAGCTGAAATTAAGCTAATCTAATCAAATCATTTATATAGCGCTGATTATACACTGTTCAAGGGCGCTCTGCTACGAACTGTCTAAACAACAAAGTTTTAAGGGCTTTACGAAATGAAAGTAGAGAGGTAATAGAGGTGAGATTGGGGGAAGTAATAGAGGTGAGATTGGGAGGAAGTAATAGAGGTGAGATTGGGGGAGTAATAGAGGTGAGATTGGGGGGAGTAATAGAGGTGAGATTGGGGGAAGTAATAGAGGTGAGATTGGGAGGAAGTAATAGAGGTGAGATTGGGGGAGTAATAGAGGTGAGATTGGGGGAAGTAATAGAAGTGAGATTGGGAGGAAGTAATAGAGGTGAGATTGGGAGGAGTAATAGAGGTGAGATTGGGAGGAGTAATAGAGGTGAGATTGGGGGAGTAATAGAGGTGAGATTGGGAGGAGTAATAGAGGTGAGATTGGGGGAGTAATAGAGGTGAGATTGGGGGGAGTAATAGAGGTGAGATTGGGGGAGTAATAGAGGTGAGATTGGGGGAAATAATAGAAGTGAGATTGGGAGGAAGTAATAGAGGTGAGATTGGGGGGAGTAATAGAGGTGAGATTGGGGGGAGTAATAGAGGTGAGATTGGGAGGAGTAATAGAGGTGAGATTGGAGGAATAATAGAGGTGAGATTGGGGGAGTAATAGAGGTGAGATTGGGGGGAGTAATAGAGGTGAGATTGGGGGAGTAATAGAGGTGAGATTGGGGAAGAGAGTTCCATAGGAAGGCCCACAGTAGGAAAGTGCAGAGTTAGCACAAGTATGATCAGATGGTGTTCTAAGAAAGAAAGAAAAGGAGGCTTAATAAACAATAGAGGTACTATCACAAGAATTATGGGAATAATTTTAATATAAATATAAATAATAATAATAATAATAATAATAATAATAATAATAATAATAATAATAATAATAATAATAATAATAATAATAATAATAATAATAATAATAATAATAATAATAATAATAATAATAATAATAATAATAATAATAATAATAATAATAATAATAATAATAATAATAATAATAATAATAATAATAATAATAATAATAATAATAATAATAATAATAATAATAATAATAATAATAATAATAATAATAATAATAATAATCTCCAGCATACGATGCAATACTTTGGAAGACAGGTGAAGCGAGGCGGGCGTTAAGTTATGCGGACTGTGGAAAGGTTTCTGAACAGTGTGGAATCAGCGCTATACAAATGATTTGATTTGCGTAGATTAGATTAGATTAGATTAGATTAGATTAGATTAGATTAGATTAGATCAGATTAGATTAGATTAGATTAGATTAGATTAGATTAGATTAGATTAGATTAGATTAGATTAGATTAGATTAGATTAGATTAGATTAGATTAGATTAGATTAGATTAGATTAGATTAGATTAGATTAGATTAGATTAGATTAGATTAGATTAGATTAGATTAGATTAGATTAGATTAGATTAGATTAGATTAGATTAGATTAGATTAGATTAGATTAGATTAGATTAGATTAGATTAGATTAGATTAGATTAGATTAGATTAGATTAGATTAGATTAGATTAGATTAGATTAATAAAATTTATCAAATTAATTAAATAATTAATAATAAAAAGTCCAATGGGTGTTTGGATTGCATCTTAGGCACACCACCAACACGTCATCCCAAGTTCAAGTCCACCTACCGCCACAAGCGCCACTCCAGTCTATTGCCTATCCCATCACCTCACGCATTTTGTTGTTGTTTGTGTTTTTTTGTGTTTGTGTTTTTTGTGTGTTTGTTCTTTGTGTGTGTGCTCTTTGTTTGTTTTTGTATGTGTATTTGTTTATTTTTATATTTTTATAATCTTTTTTTTAAAATGTTTTTTTTATATTTATTTATTTGTTTTTTTCTATATTTATTTTTTTATGTGTGTTTGTGTTAAGATTTTTTAAATGTTTGTATTTTTTGTATTATGTTTGGGTTTTTTGTTTG
>OX387262.1:3765319-3774090 GCA_947562095.1 Branchellion lobata | reverse complement strand
AACACGGGGACGCTGTTCTTGCCTTAGGAATTTTTCCCTTAATAGAAAAATAAAACAAAAATTGATTTTTCGTCCGAGCAGCTTTTAAGGTCACATTTTTTGTCACATAATTTTGTTTTATACTTTTATTTTTTTATATTTCATTATAATTAATTTAAAAATATATTTAAAAAAAAATAATTTCTTTCAAAATTAAGGTTTTTTCAATTTTTTTTTTCAAAATAATTTTTTTCGAAATGGAATTTTCCCCAATTAAATTTTCATGTTAAATAAAAAAACTATTTTTCATAAACAAACGAAAGAATTTACGACTTTTTCTAGCGCAAAATTTGCAAACTAGATTACATCGAAAGCGTTTAATTATTTATAAATAAACAAAAAACAAATAAAAAACAAATAAAAAACAAATAAAAAACAAATAAAAAACAAATAAAAAACAAATAAAAAACAAATAAAAAACAAATAAAAAACAAATAAAAAACAAATAAAAAACAAATAAAAAACAAATAAAAAACAAATAAAAATTAAATTAAGTTTTATTTAAAATTTGAAGTGCATTTCCACAGAGGGCTCGAAGACTCACCCATGAGTTATGAAACATCTTTTATGTTGTTCACAAGGTGGCAGGCCTGAACAAGGATGTTATGTCCTCCAACGGCCCAATGAGCACAGGCGGTCGCCATCGGTCACCTAATCAAATCTAATCTGATATAAATTTTTTTAATCCAATCTGATCTAATCTTTAGAAATCCAGTCCAATCTGTTCTAATCTAATCTAATCTAATCAGATCTAATCTAATCTAGTCTAATCTGATATAAATTTTTTTAATCCAATCTGATCTAATCTTTAGAAATCCAGTCCAATCTGTTCTAATCTAATCTAATCTAATCAGATCTAATCTAATCTAGTCTAACCAGATCTAATCTAATCTAATCTAATCAGATCTAATCCAATCTAATCTAATCTAATCTAATCTAATCAGATCTAATCCAATCTAATCTAATCTAATCTAATCAGATCTAATCCAATCTAATCTAATCTAATCAGATCTAATCCAATCTAATCCTATCTAATGTTATACCAACCACATTGTTTGTGTCTGCCAGATCTTCCTCTTCATTCCTTCCTTTTCTTTACTCCTTTCCTCTCCACTCCTTCCGTCCTCCTTCCTCCTTCACTTCTTCCTCTCCACTCCTTCCCTCCTCCTTCTTCCTTCTTCACTTCTTCCTCCTCCTTCTTCATCCACCACCTTCCTTACTATTTTTCCTCCTTCACTCCTTCCTTTTTCACTCCTTCTCCTCTTTTCCCCTCCTCCCTCCTTCTTCACTCCTTCCTCCTTCACTCCTTCCTCCTTCACTCCTTCCTCCTTCACTCCTTCCTCTTTCACTCGTTCCTCCTCCTTCTCTCTCCTCCCTTCTTCTTCTTCCTCCTCCCTCTTTCTTCCTCCTCCTCCCTCTTCCTTCCTCCTCCTTCCTCCTTCACTCTTCCACCTACTCCAACCTGTCGGTCAAATGTACATTAACTTTGGTGAAAAAATCTTTCATTGAAAAAGAAACCTTCGTAAGATGTATTGGTTCTGTTATAATTTCTACTCTAAGTCATTGTGAAGAAATAATACAAGAGAAAACAATACAAAAAACAATACAAAAAAAATACAATACAAAAGAAAACAACACAAAAAAAGACAATACAAAGCAACAATACAAAGAAACAATAAAAAGAATAAATACAAACAAAACAATACAAAAAAAAGAAAACAAAAAAATACAAAAGAAACAAGAATATTATTATAGGGGCATTAACATCGTAAAGTTTTGAGGCCACTCCGAGAAAACGATTGTATAGCGCTGATTTTTCAAAAGCGAGAAATATTTGTCGAACTAATAAAGAGTTACAAAAGAATGATTCATACAAAAAAATTCATAAAAACCTGGTTTTTGAGATTAATCAAATATTAAAAAAATTAAACAAATATTAAAAAAATTAAACAAATATTTAAAAAATTAAACAAATATTTAAAAAATTAAACAAATATTTAAAAAATTAAACAAATATTTAAAAAATTAAACAAATATTTAAAAAATTAAACAAATATTAAAAATTATGATATATTTTTCTATATAAATTATTCGATTCCAGTATGTGTAATGGGAGTTAATAATAATAATAATAATAATAATAATAATAATAATAATAATAATAATAATAATAATAAAAATAATAATAATAATAATAATAATAATAATAATAATAATAATAATAATAATAATAATAATAATAATAATAATAATAATAATAATAATAATAATAAAACTAGTTTTAATCTAAAAAAATATATATTATTATTTTTATAAACAACAATAATAATAATGTAAACAATAATAAAAACAAAGATAATAATAAAAATAATAATAAAAGAAATAAAAACTTAAAAATATTTATTTCTTTATAATAAAAGAATCTTTATGAGATCGGTTCTTCATCCGGGAACCATTCAAGAAATTTTCTATTTATTTTTATAAAACTTGAAAATAATTAATTTTGTGATTAAAATTCATATTATTATCATTTTTTGATTAGAATTAATAATATTATTATTAAATTATTAATTAAAATTATTATTATTTATAATTTATTAATTAAAATTATTATTATTTATAATTTATTAATTATAATAATTATTATTATTATTAATTTATTAGTCAAAATATTTTTTATTATCAATTTATTATTCAAAATTATTATTATTATCAATTTATTATTCAAAATTATTATTATTATTAATTTATTAATTAAAATTATTATTATTATTAATTTATTAGTTAAAATATTTTTTTTTATTAATTTATTAATTAAAATTATTATTATTATCAATTTATTAATCAAAATTATATTATTTTTTTTTTTTCAACTTTCAAATAATTAAATGAGATTCAGTTTTTTTTTGGAAAAAAAAAACAATTTTTCAAAGTAAATTTTTTTAAAATGAAATCTCAATAAGCTAGTTAATTGATTCAATCTTCAACCGAATTTAACTTCCGGTTGAAACAAAAAAATAAATTGATAAATTAAAAATTAAAAAAATAAATTAATATATAACTTTTTAATTTTCTGAAATAATTTGAAAAAATTATCGAAATTAACTTTTAAACTAAGTTTTTTAATTTAAAAAAAAAACAAATTAGATTACTTTTAAATATCATAAAAACCAACAAAATAAAAACCAACAAAATAAAAACCAACAAAATAAAAACCAACAAAATAAAAACCATATTTATATCTTTTATTTTTTATTTTGTTAACATGAAACTACTATTAAACCATTTTCTAACTTAATTTATTAATTAAAGTTAATTAAACAATGTTTGTATTAATAATAATTTTTAATTTTTTTAATTTTTAATTTTTAGTTTTTAATTTTTAATTTTTAACTTATTAAGAATGAAAAAATCTTATTGTGCTCTTGTGCGCATGTGTGTGTCTGGTGTGAGGCGTTGCGTGAAATTCTGTTTTGTGTGTGTGTGTGTGTTTTTGTGTGTGTGTGTGTGTGTGTGTGTGTGTGTGTGTGTGTGTGTGTGTGTGTGTGTGTTGTGTGTGTGTGTGTGTGTGTGTGTGTGTGTGTGTGTGTGTGTGTGTGTGTGTGTGTGTGTGTGTGTGTGTGTGTGTGTGTGTGTGTGTGTGTGTGTGTGTGTGTGTGTGTGTATGTGTGTTGTGGATACCCAATACAATACAATACAAACCCGAATATTATTATAGTGCCATTAACCCAGTAGAGTTTTGAGACCACTCACAACGTCTCATTATTAAAAACTATTGTGAAAAATAAAATATAAAAACTACACTGTAGTAACGTAATGTGGTTATCAGATATATTATCAGTCACTTTTTCATGTCCGTTTTCATGTTTCTTTGCAAGTTTTATCATTAATGAAGCGATATCAAAACTATTTCGAACAGTATGGAATCAGCGCTATACAAATGATTAGATTAGATTAGTATTTATTTTTCTTGTGTTACCAAGTGTCCTTACGTACTTCTAAGTTTGTTCCAAGCGTGTTTTCTGATGTATGTTCAAATGTGGTTCCCTGTATGTTCAAATGTGGTTCTTTGTATGTTCAAATGTGGTTCTCTGTATGTTCAAATGTGGTTCTCTGTATGTTCAAATGTGGTTTTCTGTATGTTCAAATGTGGTTCTCTGTATGTTCAAGAGTGGTTCTCTGTATGTTCAAGAGTGGTTCTCTGTATGTTCAAGAGTGGTTCTCTGTATGTTCAGGAGTGGTTCTCTGTATGTTCAAATGTGGTTCTCTGTATGTTCAGGAGTGGTTCTCTGTATGTTCAAATGTGGTTTTCTGTATGTTCAAATGTGGTTCTCTGTATGTTCAAATGTGGTTCTCTGTATGTTCAAATGTGGTTTTCTGTATGTTCAAATGTGGTTCTCTGTCTGTTCAAGAGTGGTTCTCTGTCTGTTCAAGAGTGGTTCTCTGTATGTTCAAGAGTGGTTCTCTGTATGTTCAAGAGTGGTTCTCTGTATGTTCAAATGTGGTTTTCTGTATGTTCAAGAGTGGTTTCCTGTATGTTCAAGAGTGGTTTCCTGTATGTTCAAGAGTGGTTCTCTGTATGTTCAAGAGTGGTTTTCTGTATGTTCAAATGTGGTTCTCTGTCTGTTCAAGAGTGGTTCTCTGTATGTTCAAGAGTGGTTCTCTGTATGTTCAAGAGTGGTTCTCTGTATGTTCAAATGTGGTTTTCTGTATGTTCAAGAGTGGTTTTCTGTATGTTCAAATGTGGTTCTCTGTATGTTCAAGAGTGGTTCTCTGTATGTTCAAGAGTGGTTCTCTGTATGTTCAAGAGTGGTTTTCTGTATGTTCAAATGTGGTTCTCTGTCTGTTCAAGAGTGGTTCTCTGTATGTTCAAGAGTGGTTCTCTGTATGTTCAAGAGTGGTTCTCTGTATGTTCAAATGTGGTTTTCTGTATGTTCAAGAGTGGTTTTCTGTATGTTCAAATGTGGTTCTCTGTATGTTCAAGAGTGGTTCTCTGTATGTTCAAGAGTGGTTCTCTGTATGTTCAAAAGTGGTTTTGCGGGCGAAAACCACACACGCGTAAAAGTCCTCTTTACCTAAGTCACATGAGCACACACACATACATAAGACTACTTCCACGTAGTATAAGCGGGTGTGTGTGTGTTGTGTGTGCGTGAATGAAGCCTTTAAGGGCGTGTGATTTGAGATTTTATAATTGTATGTGTGTATGTGGGGGTATATAAGGGAGGGTGGAGGATGGCTGCTGAAGAAGACGATGATGAATGGTGGTCCGCACTCGAACCCAGGCGCTCCCAGCAACAACAAGCAACAAAAATAAGGAACAACCACAATAAGCAACACAAGCAACAACAACACAAGCAACGACAACACAAGCAACAACAATAAGGAACAACAATAACACAAGCAACAACAACACAAGCAACAACAACACAAGCAACGACAACACAAGCAACAACAACACAAACAACAACAAAAACAGTAAAAAAAACAACAAAAAGAAGCAACAAACAAAAACAACAAACAAAAACAACAAAAACAACTACAACAGTAACCAACAACCAACAGCAACAACAACTTAAAAGAACAACAAATAATAAAAGCACCAAAAACTAACCAACAAAAACAAAAAACACTAATTTACACTAACAACACCAACAACAAAAGCTAGCAACAACAACAAAAGACAACAACATCAACAGCTAAAAACAACGGCAGAAACAACAAAAAACAATAACAAAAACAACAACAAACAACAGCAACAACAACAACAACAAATTTCGACACTTACCAACAACAACCACTTATATTACTTGGCAACATTACTTGGCAACATTACTTGGCAACATTACCAACAGTAAAAACTGATACCGCAACATTCTAGTAATAAAATCAACAAGTCCAACAACATTGAAAACAACAAATCCTAAACGAGCAACATCAGAAACACCCATGCAACCTTAACGATCAACAACACCACCCCCAACAACAATCACTACCCCAACAACAATCAACACCCCAACAACAATCACCACCAACAACAACCACCACCCCAACAACAACCAACACTTTTAAAAACACCATTAACTTTAACAACACCACCACCAACAACAACCACCATCTTTAAAAATACCACCACCAACAACAACCACCACCGGCACTCCAAACACCACCACTAACAACAAAAACAACAACACTACTAACAACTTCAATAGCAACAATAACAACTTCAACAAAAATAACAACACTATCAACAACACCAACGTTTACAACAACTTCAATAACAACAACAAAAACAAAAACAACAACAACAACAACAAACAACAACAAAAAAAACATAAAAAATAACAATAACAACAACAATAATGCAAAACACTTCGACCTACCTCCCTCTATCCCCCTCACACAACTTCAACTACTACCCCTACGACAAAAGCGACCACAACAACAACAACAACAACTACCACAAAAACTACAACCACACACTACAACACATCTACTACAACAACGATCTTGAACAACAACAACAACAACAACAACAACAACAATACAAAGAAGACAACAACGACTACGACAACGCCAATTACGAACGTTATGACGAAGCTTACGACAACAATCGCTATGACAACGGCGACAACAATAGTCGCTATGACAACGGCGACAACAACACTGGTCGCTATGACAACGACGACAACAACAATGGTCGCTATGACAACAATGACTCAACATTCTTGGCCAGCAACTTGTTGAGGGACCTAAGACAACATGCAGACGACTTTCGAGACTCTTTCATTGACCCTCCATCAATCTTCACTACTCTTCCATCCATCCTTACTACCCATCCATCCCTTCTCACCACCCATCCATCCTTCTTCACCACCCATCCATCCCTCCTCACCCCCCATCCATCCCTCCTCAACACACACTCATCCTTAATGGCTGATCATCCATCTATTCTCAACAACACCACACCAAATCTAACCAATCACTTCTCTCTTTCTCAAAACCATCCTTCACTTCTTACCACCCACCCATCCCCTCTCAACACCCACCCATCCCCTCTCAACACCCACCCATCCCCTCTCAACACCCACCCATCAATTTTCACCCACCACCCATCACTCCTCACCACTTCACCCCTCCTAGACAACTCTTACTACACCGACACTCTACACCGTTCCACCCACCAACTCCCCTCTCCTTCTCTCCTACCTCTTCCTTCTTCTCCTCTCCTCCCCCTCACCTCTTCTCCCTTCCTTCCTCCTTCCTCCCCCAACCTCTTCGATCCCCCTTCCTCCTCACTACCTACCTACCCACCCCCCCAAAGCTCTCGTCTGCTCTACAAAACCCCCAAAGACCCCACCAATTCCGATGCCCAACCCACTTTCACCCACCCTACCCACCATCTCTTCCTTGATAGCAATAACAATAACAATAGTAATAATAATAATAATAATAATAATAATAATAATAATAATAATAATAATAATAATAATAATAATAATAATAATAAAAATAATAATAATAATAATAATAATAATAAAAATAATAATAATAATAATAATAATAATAATAATAATAATAATAATAATAATAATAATAATAATAATAATAATGATAATGAAAATAACGATAATAATGATAATTTTGTTTCTGAGGGCGTTAATGATGTTAGTAGTGATTCAATTGTCAATAATAACAATAAAACCAAAAATAACAATGATGTCATTATCAGCAAAAATAATAATAAAAATAATAACAAGGTTAATAACACTAGCCAAAATGATGGGTCCGACAACAACAATAACAATAACTACAACAACAACAACAATAACAACAACGTCAACAACAAAAGCAACAACAAAAGCAACAAAGGAAAAAGAAGCAGAGGCATGAAGAGACACACGGACAAGCAGACGGACAAGCAGACGGACAAGCAGGTGGACAGAGGCAGAGACAAACAGACAGACGAAGATCAAAGCAGTAATACTGAAATGGCTGATAAGAGTACTATGCATCATAATACGAAAGAGGATGTTAAAAACAACAACAACAAAAACAATATTAATAATATTATTAACAATAACAATAATAATAATACAATAGTTGATGATAATAACATTAAAACAACAACAGTAACTATTACTAATACTAATACTATTACTACTAATAACAAAAATAATAACAAGAATAACAATAATAATAATAATAATAATAATAATAATAATAATAATAATAATAATAATAATAATAATAATAATAATAACAATAATAATAATAATAATAATAATATTTCTATTGAGCACGAACTGAATAATAATCAAAAAATTGGAATTATAACAGAAAATGAAGAAAATAAACAAAAACATAAAAATAATCCTGCTAACAAACACAATAATAATAAAAACAACAAAAACAATAATAACAATAACAACAACAACAATAACAACAATAATAATAATAATAATAATAATAATAATAATAATAATAATAATAATAATAATAATAATAATATTAATATTAATAGTAGTAGTAATAATAACAATTATAATAACATGGATTCAAATGGTTTTGATAATAAAAATAAAAATATTTGTTTTGGAAACAACAATAGTATCAACAACGACAACATCAACAACACAAACACAAACAGCATAGACAACAACAAAAACAAAGAAATAAGCTTATACAACTATACAAAAATACAAAACAATTTGAACAAAGAACACAACAAC
>OX387262.1:3742819-3747819 GCA_947562095.1 Branchellion lobata | reverse complement strand
TATTGTTGTTTTCATTTGTTTTCATTGTTTTGTTGTTGTTTTCATTGTTTTGTTGTTGTTTTCATTTGTGTTTGTTGTCGTTTCATGTTGTTCCTTTCCGTTTTTGGTTCCTTTTACTGTTTTTTGTTGTTTTCTTGTTGTTTTTTGTTTTTGTTAGTTGTTTTTTGTTGTTTTTTTGTTGTTTTTTGTTTTTGTTAGTTGTTTTTTTGTTGTTTTTTTGTTGTTTTTTGTTTTTGTTAGTTGTTTTTTGTATTTTCCACACTTTTGTGTCTTCTTAAAGTGTTTGTATTCATGAAAATTATTGTTAACCTACTCAACTGATCGTAAACCTGTTATTGTTTGTACTTTCTATTTGTTTTTGTTTGTATTTTTTTGTTATTGTTTGTACTTTCTATTTGTTTTTGTTTGTATTTTTTTGTTATTGTTTGTACTTTCTATTTGTTTTTGTTTGTATTTTTTTGTTTTTGTTTGTACTTTCTAATTGTTTTTGTTTGTACTTTTTTGTTATTGTTTGTACTTTCTATTTCTTTTTGTTTGTACTTTCTATTTGTTTTTGTTTGTATTTTTTTGTTTTTGTTTGTACTTTCTAATTGTTTTTGTTTGTACTTTTTTGTTATTGTTTGTACTTTCTATTTCTTTTTGTTTGTACTTTCTGTTTGTTTTTGTTTGTACTTTCTATTTTTTTTTTTTTGTATTTTTTTTTTTTTGTTTGTACTTTCTATTTGTTTTTGTTTGTATATTTTTGTTATTGTTTGTATTTCTATTTGTTTTTGTTTGTATATTTTTGTTATTATTTGTACTTTCTATTTGTTTTTGTTTGTACTTTTTTGTTTTTGTTTGTACTTTTTTGTTTTTGTTTGTACTTTTTTGTTTTTGTTTGTACTTTTTTTGTTTTTGTTTGTACTTTCTATTTGTTTTTGTTTTATTCTATCTATTCCTTTTTGTTCGTTCTTATTTCCTTTTTTTTATTCCTCTTATTTTTTTATTATTAATTTTTTAAAATATTTTGTATTTTCTTTTTTCATCTTGTTATATTCTGTATTCACTGTGTTATTCTGTATGCATGTATAACTTTGTATGCATGTATAACTTTGTATCCATGTATAACTTTGTATCCATGTATAACTTTGTATGCATGTATAACTTTGTATGCATGTATAACTTTGTATGCATGTATAACTTTGTATTTATGTATTATTTTGTACATAATTAACTATTGTTTTTTTATTAATTTTCTTTGTTTAATTGAGTAAACTTCATTTTTGTATTCATTATGTTCATTTCGCAGTTATCTCTGTATTTATTTTGTATTAGTTTGTTATCGTTTTGTATTATTTTGTTATTATTTTGTATTATTTTGTTATTGTTTTGTATTATCTTGTTATTGTTTTGTATTATTTTTTGATTGTTTTGTATTATCTTGTTATTGTTTTGTATTATTTTTTCATTTTTATGTTTTATTTTTTTATTGTTTCGTGTTTAGTATGTTTATTTTTGAACTCATTTTGATATTTATTTTTTGTATTTTTATTTTATTTATTTTGTATTTTATTTTTGTATTGGTTTTTAGATTATTTTTTTATTCCTTTTAGTATTTCGTTTTTCAGTTAAATTTTGTGTTATTTTTGTAGTTCTTCTTGTGTTTATTTTTGTATTTTTTTTGAATTTTTTTTGTATTCTTTTTGTATTTATTTTTGTATTTTTTTGTATCTATTTTTTATATTTTTTTGTATTTATTTTTGTATTTTTTTGTATTCTTTTTTATTTATTTTTGTATTTTTTATATTAATTTTCACTTTAATTTTGTTTTTTTTTTATCCGTTTCTACTTCACATAATACAATTTCGTTTTTTCAGTACTTTGTGTTTCCTTGATTTTTTTGTATTTTTTCAACTTTGTTCATTTTTAATTTTGTTTTTATTTGCTTTTGTGTTTTTCAATTTTGTATTATCTAATTCTGTATTATCTAATTCTGTATTATCTAATTTTATATCATTTAATTTTGTATAACTTAATTTTGTATAACTTTATTTTGTATCATCTAATTTTGTATCATCTAAGTTTGTATCAATTTTGTTTTCTTTACTTTTGTATTTTTTCAGTTTTATACATTTTCATTTTTTTTCTCAAAATTGTATAATTATATATTTTTATTTTTATTTTTTGTATCTAAAAAAATTGTTTTTTGAGATGTTATTATTTTTAAAAACTTCGTCTCTCAAAGTTTTGTTTTTATTTAATTTTTCCTCAAATCAATATTTTTAAATTTTTATTTTTATTTCATTTTTATTTATTTCTTTTGTTGTTGTTAGTATTTGTATTTGTGAAAAATATACCAAAAACAAAAACAACGTCTCTGTGTCCAAAATATAAACAAACAACAATAAAAATAAACATCAGTTATAAAACAATATTTTGATTTTTTTTTGTTTTAGTGTTATGGCTTTCATTACATTCTCACTTAGTTTTTTCATTTTATTATTTATTTTATTATTTATTTTATTATTTATTTATTTATTATTATTTATTTATTTTTTATTATTTATTTATTTATTATTATTTATTTAATATTTATTTATTTGTTTTTCATTTATTTTTATTATTTTTATTTATTTTATTATTTTTTCATTTATTAATTTATTATTTATTTTCTTAATTTGTTCTCTGTACTTATATTTCTTTGTTTAAATGTCTTTGCATGCTTTAAATACAAATATTATTATAGTGGCATCAACCCCGTAGAGTTTCGAGGCCACATATGTTAATATTCGTATTGAATTGTATTGCATTGTATTGTATTGCATTGTATTGTATTGTATTGTATTGAATTGTATTGTATTGTATTGTATTGCATTGTATTGTATTGTATTGCATTGTATTGTATTGTATTGTATTGCACTGCATTGTATTGTATTGCATTGTATTGTATTGCATTGTATTGTATTGCATTGCACTGATTTGCATTGTATTGCAACAAAAACCCCAACAAGACAACAACAACAAAAACAAAAACACAGCAACAACAACCCTAACAAAACAATAACAACAACAATAACAACAGAAACACAACAACAACAACCCCGCAGAGTAGCGTTGGGATCCTCCGAGAAATCTTGACGATTCTGACGTGAGTAATCGAATTATGCGCTATATAAAGTTGTCCGTTCGTTTCAAACGATTTGGTCTTTCTAAACCGACCAATCTCTCAAATTAATTAAATGAAAATTAATTATGATTAATAATTAATTAATGACTAATTAGATAATAAATAGTTCTTTTATTAATTATGATTAATAATTAATTAATGACTAATTAGATAATAAATAGTTCTTTTATTAATTATGATTAATAATTAATTAATGACTAATTAGATAATAAATAGTTTTTTTTATTAATTATGATTAATAATCAATTAATGACTAATTAGATAATAAATAGTTCTTTTATTAATTATGATTAATAATTAATTAATGACTAATTAGATAATAAATAGTTCTTTTATTAATTATGATTTATAATCAATTAATGACTAATTAGATAGTAAATAGTTTTTTTAGTTTTATATTATTTATTTTTATGCTGTAATTGAATCATTTTGATCACAATATAGAAAATTAATGAGATTTATTTTTTAAAATGTTACCAAAGAAATCTAATATTTCGATGTTTATTTTGATATTTTTTCAGACACAGAAACGTTGTTCTCGTGCTTGGGAATATTCTTGCAAGAAAATTGAAAAAAAATTAAAAAAAAAGATTTTTTGAAAAAGATTGTTCATGCTTTCAACTATAACCTGTTATAGCTAATATATTTAATTATTTAAAAAATAATTGAAAACGGTTAAAAATATTTAATTATTATTTAAAATATTATTTTTTTAACAAAGTAAAAATATTATAAATAAAATGAAATTATTTTAAATAATAATAATGAAAGTTTTTTTTTCATTTTAATAGAATAAAAATAAAATTTATTAATTTTGAATAATTATAAACAAATTTTTTTCATTTTTATAAATTATGGATAAAAAAAGTTCATTTCGAATAATTAAGTATAAAAAATTTTCATTTTAAAGAAATTAAAAAATATTTTATTAATAAAATGAATTTATTTAAAAGAATTATCAATAAAATGAATAAAATTTTATAATTATAATTATTAAATTATAATTATATTTAAATTATAATTATAATTAAATTATAATTATATAATTAAAGTATAATTATAATCTTATTCCGATCACCATATCCCCATGCCAGCCACACCCACTACCACCACGTCACAACACTCATAATAATTTATGCGCAACTTTTGAGTTAACTTTTGATTCTTGAAAATGCTGCGCTAAAAAAGTGTTGCTTTATAAAATGTTGCGCTAGAAAAAGACTGCACTAAAAAAATACATTTTTGAAATAATTTTTAAAACTATTTATTTTAAATTTCATTAAATTCGGTTTTATTTTTGAAATATAAACTGTTTTTTTTTTGGATTCTCTGTTTGGATGTTTATATTTTTATCTACTATCAACATACTATTGATTAAAATGACGTCACTCTTATCAACTTTTTTAAATAATATTTCAATGAATATTTTTTTACTAATTAACTATGTATTATTTTTACTTATCAAATAAATATTATTTTCATTTATTTACCAAAGATCTGTATTATATTTTTACTCATTATTAGTTATTCAATTATTATTATTTATTTACTTATTTATTATTTATATTTACTTATTTATTATTATTTATTTATTATTATTATTTACTTATTTATTATTGTTATTTATTTAATCATTATTAATCATTCATTTATTTATTATTATTATTTACTTATTTACTTATTTATTTATTTATTTATTTATTTATTTATTTATTTATTTATTTATTTATTTATTTATTTATTTATTTATTTATTGATTGATTGATTGATTTATTTATTTATTTATTTATTTATTTATTTATTTATTTATTTATTTATTTATTTATTTACTTAT
>OX387262.1:3735319-3737819 GCA_947562095.1 Branchellion lobata | reverse complement strand
GTGTGTGTGTGTGTGTGTGTGTGTGTGTGTGTGTGTGTGTGTGTGTGTGTGTGTGTGTGTGTGTGTGTGTGTGTGTGTGTGTGTGTGTGTGTGTGTGTGTGTGTGTGTGTGTGTGTGTGTGTGTGTGTGTGTGTGTGTGTGTGTGTGTGTGTGTGTGTGTGTGTGTGTGTGTGTGTGTGTGTGTGTGTGTGTGTGTGTGTGTGTGTGTGTGTGTGTGTGTGTGTGTGTGTGTGTGTGTGTGTGTGTGTGTGTGTGTGTGTGTGTGTGTGTGTGTGTGTGTGTGTGTGTGTGTGTGTGTGTGTGTGTGTGTGTGTGTGTGTGTGTGTGTGTGTGTGTGTGTGTGTGTGTGTGTGTGTGTGTGTGTGTGTGTGTGTGTGTGTGTGTGTGTGTGTGTGTGTGTGTGTGTGTGTGTGTGTGTGTGTGTGTGTGTGTGTGTGTGTGTGTGTGTGTGTGTGTGTGTGTGTGTGTGTGTGTGTGTGTGTGTGTGTGTGTGTGTGTGTGTGTGTGTGTGTGTGTGTGTGTGTGTGTGTGTGTGTGTGTGTGTGTGTGTGTGTGTGTGTGTGTGTGTGTGTGTGTGTGTGTATGTTGTGGCGGAAGGTGTGTGTGTCAAAGATTGATCTTGAGGCTGGTTTGTGGTGAGCTATGTTGGTTGAAGTGAAAGGTTTGTTGGTTACGAACATACACTTGGAAGTTTGGGTTTGTAGATTTTAAAGTTGATTTTTTTGGGAAAAAAATGAAGAAAGGAATGAAAAGAGGGAGGTAAGAGAGGGGAAGAAAAAAAGGAAGCTAAAGAGAAGGATGGAAAATTGAAAAGAAAAAGGAAAAAAGATGAATTAAAATTAAAAATAAGAAAAATGAAGAAAATATGAGAGAATGACGAGACGGAGTTGAATATGACTTGAACGAGGTTGATTGAAGTGGTCGGAGAGGTGTGGGTGTGAGTTAAAAAAAAGGTTCAAATGAGTGGTGTGTCGTTGGAAAAGAGGAGTGTCTTTGAATACTGTAAATCAGCGCTATAAAAATGGTTGATTAGACTGAAGAAGAGTGGATTAAAGTTGATTAGAGTAGATTAGATTGGATTAGAGTGGGTCAGAGTGGTTCTGAAGCGAGAGCAATGACGATGCAGATTCATTGGAAAGAGTCATGAGAATTGAGAAAATTTAAAAAGAAAAAAATGGAAGCAATTAAATTTTTCAAAAGCGAAAAAAAACTTGAAACTTTATTTTTCGCAGTTCATAGGATGAAAAATGCGATACTGAAAGAACCACCTCTTGTGAGCGATTGGTATTTACCATGGACGTAATGCAAGAAGTGATGACAGTGCGAAATCACTCTGTTAACATATGATTCCTCTTTCATAAACAACTCTTCGAGAGAAATATCTTTCGAGGTGTCCAGTGGCAGGTCGATTTGCGAGCGAAAACGGCATCAACACTAGCGTCCTCAATTCACTACGCCAGCTGCCATATTTCAACGGAAATCCCACAATCTAACTCTAATTATTTTGGAAACGTCCATGAATCGTTTCTTCCCACTTCTGATTGCTTCTAAAACAATCTTCCACTGCCTCGTATCTTTCTTCCCGTGTCAATATGTCAAATGCTCTTATGTTTCCCAGTAGCCTACAAAGGTTGCCCATTCAAACCACCCACGCTATCATCAAACTACAGGTACTCTTAACTTTTCAAATTTCATAATTTCCACTTTCGATTCTACCTTTTATGCTCTTTTTATCATACCATTTCTCATACCACCACCCTTCACACCACCTCTCATATCACCACCCTTCACACCACTTATATACCACCGTTTGAACCACTTCTCACCACCACTTCTTTCATTCTTTACGACGTAACACATCTTCCTTTTTCATCCTTCCGCAGAGAATTGAATCTTATCGAGCTTTCAATTTCAAAGCATTTCAAATCTCTTTCCACCATTTCACCACTTCATTGCCTCTTCGTGCAGCTCTCTTATTGCTCCTGCTTCTCACTCATCCATTATTGATACTCTCTCACTCTAATCTACCCACTCTTTCTTCCCCTTTATCGTTCTAGACAGACACAAGTTGGTAGCGTAAGAGTTATGGCAGTGTCGAAAATGGCGATCTTTCGCTATGTATATATATGAGAAATAAAATGACTTCTGCGCGATAAACGAGGATCGAAAAGACAATCAGTGTGAGATGGCTTTTGAATAATAGCAATTATGAAACAAAAAAAGAGTCTTGAAAGTAAAAAAGAAACGAAATAGAGGCATAAAAAGTGTCGCGAATCAGATCAGGAGAAGTGATACACACAATAAATGGTGCTTTAAGGTAGAGAACAGCTCATGAAGACAAGCTAGCCACAGAGTTTTTCATTAATATTCATTATTTGTGTGTTTTGGTGGCGTGGTGGCGATGAGTCTTCGTTATGAGTTGTTCGAGGTTTTGTTCGCTGAAGGAGGTGGTGGAAGGGTTGTTGGCGTTGCTGTTCAAAAGGGTAGTGGTTGTTGTTGA
>OX387262.1:3716754-3719254 GCA_947562095.1 Branchellion lobata | reverse complement strand
ACACACGTCCACTCACGTGCACAACACACAGATGTCAGATGGAGTGCATAGAAGGATTCAAGCAGGTGGGAAGCTCTGGAGTCACGTGTCTCTTTGACCCTTCCGTCGACACCGCTTCCTGGTCAGCCATGCCCACGTGTGAAGGTGAGGAGGAGGAAGAGGGAAAGGAGAAGGAGGAGGAGGAATAGGAAGAAGAGGAGGAAGAGGAGGAAGAGGAGAAGGAGGAGGAAGAGGAGGAATAAAAAGAAGAGGAGGAAGAGGAGGAATAAAAAGAAGAGGAGGAAGAGGAGGAAGAGGAAAAGGAGGAAGAAGAGGAGGAAGAGGAGGAAGAGGAGGAAGAGGAGGAAGAGGAAAAGGAGGAAGAAGAGGAAGAGAGGGAAGATAAAACAATTTTCCCTACTCCCCAAAAACCCCCCAATACTCCTCATAACACCTTTCCACACCCAGACGTCCAAGCCCCCTCAATCACGTGTCCTCCTGACGTCACCATAGCAACCAATGGTGCCGTGGTTGTCAACTACCAACACGCTGAGCCCATTATGAGTGACAATAGCGGAGTAGTGTCCTATGTGATTCATAACGCACCCTCCCGCGACCTGTTTCCTTTTGGGGAAACAAGGTTGGTGTGTGTGTGTGTGTGTGTGTGTGTGTGTGTGTGTGTGTGTGTGTGTGTGTGTGTGTGTGTGTGTGTGTGTACGTGTGTGTGTGTGTGTGTGTGTGTGTGTGTGTGTGTGTGTGTGTGTGTGTGTGTGTACGTGTGTGTGTGTGTGTGTGTGTGTGTGTGTGTGTGTGTGTGTGTGTGTGTGTGTGTGTGTGTGTGTGTGTGTGTGTGTGTGTGTGTGTGTGTGTGTGTGTGTGTGTGTGTATGTGTGTGTACGTGTGTGTGTGTGTGTGTGTGTGTGTGTGTGTGTGTGTGTGTGTGTGTGTGTGTGTGTGTGTGTGTGTGTGTGTGTGTGTGTGTGTGTGTGTGTGTGTGTGTGTGTGTGTGTGTGTGTGTGTGTGTGTGTGTGTGTGTGTGTGTGTGTGTGTACTGAAAAATATGTTATAAAGTGTCGTTTCTTTAGGGGTTTGTGGTTTGTGGGATATCTTTTATTATAAAATTTAATTTAATTTAATTTAATTTAATTTAATTTAATTTAATTTAATTTAATTTAATTTAATTTAATTTAATTTAATTTAATTTAATTTAATTTAATTTAATTTAATTTAATTTAATTTAATTTAATTTAATTTAATTTAATTTAATTTAATTTAATTTAATTTAATTTAATTTAATTTAATTTAATTTAATTTAATTTAATTTAATTTAATGTAATTTAATTTAATTTAATTTAATTTAGTTTAATTTAATTTAATTTAATTTAATTTAATTTAATTTAATTTAATTTAGTTTAATTTAATTTAATTTAATTTAATTTAATCTAGTTTAATTTAATTTAATTTAATTTAATTTGATTTGATTTAATTTAATTTGATTTAATTTAATTTAATTTAATTTAATTTAGTTTGATTTAATTTAATTTAATTTAATTTAATTTAATTTAATTCACTTTAATTTAATTTAATTTAATTTAATTATTTAAGCTAATTATTATTGAAGAATAATTCATTGAGTTATTCAAAGTTTTTCTTTGCCTGAATTTTCTGCAATGCTTATTGTGAAGAAAACAGACACGTACACATAAAACATATACAATCACACATACAACCAAAAAGCTAACAACACATACAACCACACGGACAACCACACATCTAACCATTTATACAACTACACATACATGCAGACATACAACCACACATACGACCATACAGACTGTTGTATGAAGCCACAGACCAGGCAGGTCTCAAAAACACGTGTGTGAGATCCATTTTCATTACAGGTGTTCATTCATCCACTTTCCATTTATCCATCCATCCATCCATCCATCCATCCATCCATCCATCCATCCATCCATCCATCCATCCATCCATCCATCCATCCATCCATCCATCCATCCATCCATCCATCCATCCATCCATCCATCCATCCATCCATCCATCCATCCATCCATCCATCCAGCCATCCATCCATCCAGCCAGCCATCCATCCATCCATCCATCCATCCATCCATCCATCCATCCATCCATCCATCCATCCATCCATCCACCCATCAAGAGAGGGTGGTCCAGGTGCACTCGTGCCCAGCAGACCTCCACCTCACCTCTTCAGCCTCCACCTTAGTCACGTGGTCTGAACCCGTTTTCCTCAGGTTTGTTCTTTTTTTTTGTTCATTTTTCTTTGTTTTTTCGTATTTTTTTTTTGTTTTTTTCCTTTTTGATTTTTTTGTTCTTTTTTTGTTCTTCTTTGTTCTTCTTTGTTCTTCTCTTTCCCTTTTTGTTTTTCTCTGTTTTTTTGTCCTTTTTTGTTTTTCTTTGTTTTTTTTGTCATTTTTTGTTTTTCTTCTTTTTTTTGTTCTTTTTTTCGTTTTTTTGTTTTTTCTTTCTTCTTTGTTTTTTCTTT
>OX387262.1:3709254-3711754 GCA_947562095.1 Branchellion lobata | reverse complement strand
ACAACATCAACAACAACATCAACAACAACTACAACAACAACATCGACAACAACAACAACTACAACAACAACTTCAACAACAACATCGACAACAACAACAACATCAACAACAACAACATTTGGATATTAGTTTTGAAGCTTTGGAACGTTTCAAAGAAGGAAGGAAGGCTGAATTGATAATGAGGATGAGGAAGAAGATGAAGATGAGGAAGAAGATGAAGATGATGAAGAAGATGAAGATGAGGAAGAAGATGAAGATGATGAAGAAGATGATGATGAAGATGAAGATGAAGATGATGATAAGGGAAAAGATGAAAATAAGAAAAAAAATGATGATAAAAGAAAAGATAAAAAATAAGATAAAAAAAATAATAATGAAAAAAGGGATGATAATGATGAGGAAAAAGCTGAAGGAGGAGATGATGACGAAGGAGAAAAGTAAGACGACTGTGGAAATGATGGAAAAGACAATGAGGATGAAGCGGATAGGAAGAAAAAATGATGAAGAAAGGAGAAGGAGGAGGAGGAAGAAGAGGAGGATGAGGAGGAGGGGGAGGAAGAAGAGGAGGATGAGGAGGAGGAGGAGGAAGATGCAGATGATTACAAGAATTGTAGAAAGGTTCGAGAAGGTTCTAGAAGGTTCTGAGCTCTCAGAGGTCGGTGCGTTGGAGAGGTGGAGGTTAAATGTCAAATAATACCCAAAAATAGTCATTTGAATAATACCCAAAAATAGTCATTCTAATAATACCCAAAAATAGTAATTCTAATAATACCCAAAAATAGTAATTCTAATAATACACAAAAATAGTCATTTAAATAATACCCAAAAATAGTAATTCTAATAATACCAAAAATAGTAATTCTAATAATAACAAAAATAGTAATTCTGAAAATACTTGGGAAGTTAGTTTTTGATAATACTCAAAAATATAACTTCAGATAATACTTAAAAATATTACTTCGGATAATACTCAAAAATATAACTTCAGATAATACTTAAAAATATTACTTCAGATAATACTTAAAAATATTACTTCGGATGATACTTAAAAATATTATTTCAGATAATACTTAAAAATATTACTTCGGATGATACTTAAAATATTACTTCGGATAATACTGATAAGGTCAAAATTTGATGATACTCAAAAGGTTTTCAAGTCAGATTGCAAAGTTTTTTTCAAAATTAAACTAGTCGGTACTTCTTTATATTGCAATTATGCCTATGTTAATTATATTTATGAGTCGTAAACTTAATTAAATTATTATTATTATTATTATTATTATTATTATTATTATTAATAATAATAATAATATTATTATTATTATTATTATTATTATTATTATTATTATTATTATTATTATTATTATTATTATTATTATTATTATTATTATTATTATTATTATTATTATTATTATTATTATTATTATTATTATTATTATTATTATTATTATTATTATTATTATTATTATTATTATTATTATTATTATTATTATTATTATTATTATTATTATTATTATTATTATTATTATTATTATTATTATTATTATTATTATTATTATTATTATTATTATTATTATTATTATTATTATTATTATTATTATTATTATTATTATTATTATTATTATTATTATTATTATTATTATTATTATTATTATTATTATTATTATTATTATTATTATTATTATTATTATATTTATTATTATTATTATATTATTATTATTATTATTATTATTATTATTTATTTTATTTTTTTATTTTTTTAATTTTTATTTTTTTATTTTTATAAATTATTACAAATCATATCCATACCACAGTAACTCCTTGTAACCACCAAACAGAAAAAACACGAAAGGAGGAGGAGGATGACGAAGAAGAAGAAGAAGAAGAAGAAGAAGATGATGAGGAAGAAGATGGTGATGAAGAAGATGATGATGAAGAAGATGATGAGGAAGAAGATGGTGATGAAGAGGATGATGGGAAACATGGTAGAGAAGAGGAAGAAGATTGAAAAGAAGAAACGAGAAACTGATAGAATGGAGTCACGTGGCGATGTGAAATTATGTTGCGATGTGAAATCACGTGATGATGTAAAATCACGTGGCGATGTGAAATCACGTGGTGAAATGAGGTCACTTGGAGGTCATGGAGTGTTCCAGAGACAGAAGTCGAATGGTGATGGGAAGCACGTGATCAATCAAATCTTGTTCTCTTTTCTTCCCATCCCACCATCCCTCCATCCCATCCCACCATCCCTCCATCCCATCCCACCATCCTTCCATCAAAAACCCCATTCCATCCAATCATTCTCTCATCTACCCCATCAACCACCCCATCAACCACCCCATCAATCCCCCCATCAATCCCCCCATCAACCATCCCATCAACCCCCCCATCAACCACTCCACCTTACAACCCTCAAACCCTCACTTCACCATCCGCTCCACCATCCACCCCACCATCCACCCCACCATCCACCCCACCATCCACCCCACCATCC
>OX387262.1:3696754-3701754 GCA_947562095.1 Branchellion lobata | reverse complement strand
TAAAAAAAAGAACCAAAGACATAAATTTGGAGAACACCAAGGAAAAAGGAAGGAGTAGACTAAAAGTTGTCATGGGCCGTACAAACCTCCTGTTGGGAAGACGAAATGCATTTGAGACCCAAAGGATGCTTAAGATGTTTTAAGATGTTGTGGTGGTAAAAAGCGGTCAACGTCGTCAAAAGCGGAAAAGGAAATAGAAACAAAGAAGGAGGGGATGTTATCTGTTTTCAGAAGAAAGTAAATAAGTTGAGATTTTTGGCGAAGATTCATTATAGACTTTGAAAATGAGAATATTCACGGTACTATGGAAAGATAGAATCCAGACTAATTAGAAGAATTCAGACTAAATAGAAGAATCCAGACTAATCAGAAGAATCCAGACTAATTAGAAAAATCCAGACTAATTAGAAGAATCCAGACTACTTAGAAGAATCCAGACTAAATAGAAGAATCCAGACTAACTAGAAGAATCCAGACTAATTAGAAGAATCCAGACTAATTAGAAGAATCCAGACTAATTAGAAGAATCCAGACTAATCAGAAGAATCCAGACTAATTAGAAGAATCCAGACTAATCAGAAGAATCCAGACTAATTAGAAGAATCCAGACTAATTAGAAGAATCCAGACTAAATAGAAGAATCCAGACTAATTAAAAGAATCCAGACTAATTGGAAGAATTCAGACTAAATAGAAGAATCCAGACTAATTGGAAGAATCCAGACTATTCAGAAGAATCTATATTGAGGAAGAAGGAACATATTGTGAACTTCAAAAAAAAAGAAGAAGCTGAAGAGGAACAACCTTTTGTGAAAGTTTTAAAGTTAAAAGATTTTTTTGAAACGTAAGTTAACTTAGATACAAGCCTCAACTTCCTTGGTTGAGAGGATCTACACAATCATTTTTTAAATTATTCATTTTATGAGAGAACTTTCGTGAAGGAAAGTTGAAGAAGGGTTACGGAATGCTGGAAGGATTACGGAATGCTGGAAGGATTACGGAATGCTAGAAGGATTACGGAATGCTGGAAGGATTACGGAATGCTAGAAGGATTACGGAATGCTGGAAGGATTACGGAATGCTGGAAGGATTACGGAATGCTAGAAGGATTACGGAATTCTGGAAGGATTACGGAATGCTAGAAGGATTACGGAATGCTAGAAGGATTACGGAATGCTGGAAGGATTACGGAATGCTAGAAGGATTACGGAATGCTAGAAGGATTACGGAATGCTGGAAGGATTACGGAATGCTGGAAGGATTACGGAATGCTGGAAGGATTACGGAATGCTGGAAGGATTACGGAATGCTAGAAGGATTACGGAATTCTGGAAGGATTACGGAATGCTAGAAGGATTACGGAATGCTAGAAGGATTACGGAATGCTGGAAGGATTACGGAATGCTAGAAGGATTACGGAATGCTGGAAGGATTACGGAATGCTAGAAGGATTACGGAATGCTAGAAGGATTACGGAATGCTAGAAGGATTACGGAATGCTGGAAGGATTACGGAATGCTAGAAGGATTACGGAATGCTGGAAGGATTACGGAATGCTGGAAGGATTACGGAATGCTGGAAGGATTACGGAATGCTGGAAGGATTACGGAATGCTAGAAGGATTACGGAATGCTGGAAGGATGGGATAAATAATAGTTTAGCTCTTAAAACTTTGTTCTTTAACAGTTCAGAACAGAGCGCTTTTGAACAGTGTGGAATCGGCGCTATACAAATTGTTAGATTAGATTAGATTAGATCAGATTAGATTAGATTAGATTAGATTAGATTAGATTAGATTAGATTAGATTAGATTAGATTAGATTAGATTAGATTAGATTAGATTAGATTAGATTAGATTAGATTAGATTAGATTAGATTAGATTAGATTAGATTAGATTAGATTAGATTAGATTAGATTAGATTAGATTAGATTAGATTAGATTAGATTAGATTAGATTAGATTAGATTAGATTAGATTAGATTAGATTAGATTAGATTAGATTAGATTAGATTAGATTAGATTAGATTAGATTAGATTAGATTAGATTAGATTAGATTAGATTAGAAACAAAATATAATCAGTCATCAAACTATCCTACAACCTTATTGAGTTGCCTCATCGTAAGGAACTCAGATTAGAAAAAAACCTAGTATCATCTTCAAAGGTAAAAAGACAAGAGTTACACGGGGGACTTTGTGAGGATCAAAACTAGTGTCTTTACCCGATCACGCAAATCAGAACCAAACACCAAGAAAAATCCAAAGTTGGAGTTTCGAAAGCAGTTAGGCGTTAATCTAACCTTATCACAACATTTGTATAGCGCTGATTACACACTGTTTAGAAGCGTTCTGCTGCAAGCTGTATGCGTTTTCTGCTGATGGTGTCAAGGCCTCTGGTGCCAAGCTGTAGCGCCTTTTGTGGTTTCCTTGGGTCCGCCAGTTGCGTGGAGGGGAAAGGTCTAGTGTATGGCAACAGCTGACCTTCCACAATGCACTGCTCAAGCTCTGTAGCTCCACTGGAGTTACTCCATTGTCTGCCGTGTTACTTTTTTTCTTTTATTTAGACTGTTCGCTAAGCTTTATGGTTTTTGCAGCTTCTAACTGAATTTGTTTCAATTATAATTAAATAATTAATAGATAATTAAAAAATAACTTTTCATCACATCAATAACCATTGAAAAGTGTTTTATTCGGGTAAAATGGGTGTTTTCTATCACTATTTTCATTCGGGTTACAGAAAATCACAAAGAAATTTATCATTAAAAAATAGCGTCAAATTTTTCACGAATTTTCAAAAAAATTTAAAATTTTTTAACATCTTTTGTTTTGTTCATACATGTGCATTTTGACGACCACTTGCATAAGTTAAGCACAAGTTCTCATAACTTACTGACTTTTTATCGAATTTTTTGTGAAAAAATAAAAAAACGATATAATTTTTTGTAACTTTGAAATAACAAAAATAAATATTTCGAAAGCCGAATTATAATTATGATAGACAATTGACAAGCTTAAATGTTTAATTCATTTTCCGCTTTTAGTGTTTTTGTTTCTTTAATTTATAAATGCAAGATGCGATCGTTAATCGAGGTTCAGTAATATTAACAATCTCAAAAACGCACATACTTTTGGAAAATTATTGTGAAAAAACATTTTATTCAAAAAATCAAATTTCATCCTAATCTTCAAGTGCGATCAAGCCAACTTGAAAGTTCCTCTGTCGGATAAGTTTCCAAGCGAGCCCACCATTACAGCCGCACCAAGACACCTTGCAAACATGCTAACAGTCGACCAACAGCGCGTGAACGACCTTTTGAGGGAGACGATCACCCTGCTGTGCAAAAACGGACTCCACTTCAAAAGAGAATTTCAAATTGATGGTCTTATAGGCATCACTCTCGATAAGACCGACGTATTTCTGATCAAGTTGAAAGAGACCGTGCACTTAGGTGACGTTTTCGTGAGGGACAAGTCGCGCAACTCTTGCAGACGTAGTGAGGGCCGAAGCATGCACCGCAGGGCCCACCATGAAGCCACCCGATCAAGAAAGAACCTCACCCCCATCCGAGTCGAGCCAACTGTCAAGTACCTGCGACCCCATGCCACTGAAGCAGCTTCAATTACTGATGTCAAATCGATCCCAAAGACCACCACCACTGAGAATTGCGAGGGGGAGACTGAGAAGAATGAGGAGGGTGAGGCGGCTGGAAGTTCAGAAGAGGTGGGGAAGGAAGTGAAGGAGGGCAGTCAGGAGGGGGGTGAGGAAGAGATGGCCAATGAGGGGCCTACCGAAGAGACGAACAAAAGCATGGAGGAAGAAGAAAGCTTCAAGGATGCCCCCTTCGACAGCAATGATGAGTTCAAACAGGATGCTGAGTATGATGAGGACAGTTACCGTGGCAATGACGATGACAAGTGCAACTCCTCTGCATCTTCTCTGCAGTACATGAGTCCACGAGTGCAGGAGGAAGAACCTGTAGTTGTCAAGGTAACCACTCCGAACTTCTTGTCGTCTTCCATTCATTGGAACCCTCCTTTATTATTTGACGATAACAATAATAATGATAATAGTAGTTATTATTGTTTTTATTGTTATTGTTATTATTATTATGGATAAATAATTATAATTATATAATAAATAAAAAAATTTAGTTTGTAAAGCGCTTAAACAAGAAATCAGGGCGCCTTCATTCGAATAATGTTTCTCATGCTGGTGCACTCAACAAACAAATGATCTATTGATTCGCCAATTGATTAATCAATTAATTATCTGGTGGATCACTGGTCATTAAATGAATATTCAATTAATAAATTATTTATTTTATTGGTTAATTACTTGGTGGGTGTGTTGTTATTGATTAATTTATTTTTTAATTGAATTAGCGATGTTAATTGGCTGTTTTGTTCATCCCAGATTGAACCGCCTGACAACTTCATCAACAACAACAACAACAACATGAGTTTCAACAATCCCTTCAACCACTGGAACATGCCGCACAACAAAAATTTCAACAACAACAACTACAACATCAACAACAAAAACATTCTTAATGACAACAACAACAACAACACCATGATCAGACAACAAATGTTACCATCACATAGCAACACAACTTCGCCCTACCGTAACCAAGGAAGCAACAACAATAACTACTCACATAACAACAACACTTCATCATTCAGCCAACCACCCTTCAACAACAACAATAGCAACAACAACAACAGCAGCAGCAACCTCTTCAGCAATGACAACAAACGTGGTAGCATGACCGACCTATATTCAAGCTTGGTTGACCCAGTTCCACCCTTCCCCTCCTCGGATGACTTCTCCTCCATGACGAGCGGCGACTTCATGCACATGACACAACAACAATTCTCTCAACAACAACAACTCAACAGGTGGGGTTGTAGTTGTTGTGGTGTTGTGGGGTTGTAGTTGTAGTAGTGATGTTGTTGTTGGGGTTGATGTGATGTTGTTGTTAGGGTTGGAATGTTAATGTG
>OX387262.1:3676754-3681754 GCA_947562095.1 Branchellion lobata | reverse complement strand
TATCACTTACCCAGCCACCACTACCACCATCACAGCCACTACAGCCACCATCACCACAGCCACTACAGCCACCATCACTACAGCCACTATAGCCATAATCACCACAGCCACTACAACCACCACCACCACCACTGCCACTACAGCCACCATCAACACAGCCACTACAACTAAAACCACTACAACCACCACCACCACCACCACTACCACCACAACCACTACTACCACCACAACCACTACCACCACCACAACCACTACCACCACCACCACCACAGCCACAACCACTACCACCACCACCACCACAGCCACTACCACCACCACCACCACAGCCACAACCACTACCACCACAACCACTACCACCACCACCACCACAACCACTACCACCACAACCACTACCACCACAACCACTACCACCACAACCACTACCACCACAACCACTACCACCACCACCGCCACAGCCACTACCACCACAACCACTACCACCACAACCACTACCACCACCACAGCCACTACCACCACCACCACCACAGCCACAGCAACATGGACACCGAAGAAGCCCTCGTTTCAAGCAGCAGCGATTTCACACTCAGCAACGAAGAAATCGGTTGTTACTTCTACGATTAACAAAGATTAAGAAACAATCCTTTAAGATTAAGGAAGATTAAAAAACAATTGTTTGAGATTAAGAAAGATTAAAAAACAATCGTTTGAGATTAATGAAGATTAAGAAAAAATTGTGTAAGATTAAGGAAGATTAAGAAAAAATTGTTTAAGATTAAGGAAGATTAAGAAAAAATTGTTTAAGATTAAGGAAGATTAAGAAACAAAGATGCAAAATTAACAATGATTTAAATTTATTTTATAAAGTTAATCTATGAGTTGAAATCAAAAAAAGTAGAAAAAAAACAAAAAAAACACCATGAAACCACTGTAAAACTACCACAAAACCCCTACAAATCCACAAAAAAAACCCCCGCTAAACCACCACAAAACCCCTATTAAACCACCACAAAACCACCACAAAACCACCATAAATCACCACAAAACCCCCACAAAACCCCCATAAACCACCATAAAACTTCACAGTGACAGCAGAATGTGTTAACGACCCTCACAATTCAAAAGATGATCTCTTCATAGCCCAACAAGACCAACCATACAGCCACACATCACCACACAACCACTCATCGCCACACTCATACAAGCCACAAAGCCACCTCGCGCCACAACCTTTAAAGCCACACGACCACACAACGCCACACGGCCACACACAACCACACAGCCACACACAACCACACAGTCAAACAGCGCCACACAGCCACACACAGCCGTACAAGCCGCCACACCGGCCACTTTTTGTGGACCATCCGCAGGCGTCTGAGAGGCGCTTTCAGTGTGCGCAGTGCAACAAAGCCTTCAAGTTCAAGCACCATCTCAAAGAACACGCCCGTATCCACAGCGGCGAGAAACCCTTCCAATGTGTTAAGTGTGGTAAGCGCTTCAGCCACTCTGGTTCTTACAGCAGCCACACCACCTCCAAGAAATGCTTCAGTAACAATCTTGACCCCGCCCACACCATCTACAACGCCCGCTCGGCCAACCAATCACAGCTCGCCAAGCGTACACTCGATGGCCCTTCAGACCCGCTCAAACACGCCCCCCTTGGTGAGATAGTCACGTGATGTTGTTTCACGTGTTGTGGTGTCACGTGTTGTTGTGTCACTTGTTGTGGCGTCACGTGTTGTTGTGTCAGGTGTTGTGGCGTCACGTGTTGTTGTGTCAGGTGTTGTGGCGTCACGTGTTGTTGTGTCACGTGTTGTGGCGTCACGTGTTGTTGTGTCAGGTGTTGTGGCGTCACGTGTTGTTGTATCAGGTGTTGTGGCGTCACGTGTTGTTGTGTCAGGTGTTGTGGCGTCCCGTTCGGTTTTGTCAAAATGCACTTTGATTCATTACTTTATAACACTTCAGTCTTAAATTGTACAGCGTTGTATTGTATTGTATGAAAACATCATTGTATTGTATCACACGATGCAATACAATAAAATACAATGCAATGCATAAAATACAATGAAATAAAAGACAATACGTTACAAAAAAATAATATTTATTACAATAAAATACAATACAATACAATACAATACAATACAATACAATACAATAAAATAAAATACAATACAATACAAAACAATACAATACAATACAATACAATACAATACAAGACAAAAAAATACAATACAATAAAATAACATACAACAGAATAAAATAAAAAAACAATTAAATACAACGTACGCAGGTGTGAGATCGGAAGACGGAGCAGCGTTAGAACCTCAACAACTCTTTCCTGTCAACAAAACCTTACAACAACATCCACAACAACAATACCAACAACACCTCCAACCCCACCTCCAACAACAACAACAGCAACACCAACAACAACACCAACAGCAACATCAACAACAACAACACCAACAACAACATCAACAGCAACATCAACAACAACAACACCAACAAAACCAACAACAACAACAACGTCAACAACAAAACCAACAACGTCAACAACGACAGCAACAAAAGGCGCCAAAGCACCAAGTGGTTTTGATACAAAGTCCTTCGGGCAAGGCGTCAGTGAGAGGAAAGCCCGTGTTGGTGATCAAGGCGGTCAGGAATGGTGTAGGACTGTTGATAACGTCCTTGCAAGAACCGTGCTGTGGAGGGAGAGATGAGGAGGAGTTAGGGAGGGGAGGGAGAGATGAGGAGGAGTTAGGGAGGGGTAGAGATGAGGAGGAGTTAGAGAGGGGAGGGAGAGATGAGGAGGAGTTAGAGAGGGGAGGGAGAGATGAGGAGGAGTTAGGGAGGGGAGGGAGAGATGAGGAGGAGTTAGGGAGGGGAGGGAGAGATGAGGAGGAGTTAGGGAGGGGAGGGAGAGATGAGGAGGAGCTAGAGAGGGGAGGGAGAGATGAGGAGGAGTTAGGGAGGGGATGGAGAGATGAGGAGGAGTTAGGGAGGGGTAGAGATAAGGAGGAGTCAAAGAAGAGAGGTAAGGATGGTGGTAAGAAAGAAGCGTTGTTATCCAGTAGGATTGATAGGATGAATGGAGGGATGGGAAATGAAGAGGAAGAGGAAGAGGAGGGTGAGGAGAGGAATCAGGAAAAGGACAGGGAGAGGGGTGAGGGAGGAGGAATGATTTCAGCTCTTGATACGCTGGCTGCTGTAGCTGAAAAGTTGAGGGAGGAGATGATGGAGGAAGAAATGGGGGGAAGAGAGATTGGGGGAGAGGGGAGGGGGGTAGAAGAAATGGGGAGAAAAGAGAGGGGGGGAGGAGGGATGGGGAGGGGGGGAAGAGGGATGGAGAGGGAGGAAATGGAGGAATCTGAAGAAGATGAAGGAAACAGCTGGAATGGCGTTCAAAAATTCAAAAGTCACAAAAGCTTTCCATCACCTTTTTCCGGTGTCATGAAGAAGTCAAAAAACAACGACAACAACAACAACAAAAACAACAACAACAAAAACAACAACAATTACAACAAAAACAACAACAACAATTACAACAACAATTACACCAACAACAACAACAATTACAACAACAACAATTACAACAACAACAATAACAACAAAAACAACAACAACAATTATACCAACAACAATAACAACAACAATTACACCACCAACAACAACAATTACACCAACAACAACAACAACAACAACAACAACATAAACAGTAACAATAGTAGATACGAAAGAAGGAAATCTTTGAAAAATCTCTCGTGGATTGATATGCAACAAACTCAGACCCAACAACCACAACACCAACAACCACAACACCAACAACCACAACACCAACAACCACAACACCAACAACCGCAACACCAACAACCACAACACCAACAACCACAACACCAACAACCACAACACCAACAACCACAACACCAACAACCACAACACCAACAACCACAAAAAAAACAACAGAAAAAACACCAACAAACAACAACAAGCAACAACAACAACAACAACAAAAACAACAACAACAACAACACTTTGCAATACGATCAGGGTCGTAGGTCCGTGTTGAGTAGAGAGCAGAGAGCCAGTCTTAAGTACCACTACACCCACACAGGCACCAACCCCCACTCGCACCAGCTCGAAGCTATCTCTAGCACCTCAGGCCTACCCAAGAGAGTCGTACAGGTGCCTTAGTCTTCCGTCAAATAGTCTTCTAACGGTTATTACTCCATCAAATAGTCTTCTATTGCTAGTATTCCGTCAAATAGTCTTCTATCGATTAGTCTTTCATCAATCCGTCTTCCACCAATTTTTTTGTCGTAGTAAATCTCATCAGTCTGCCGTGGTGTCTTCTATTTAGTCTATCAAATCGTTTTCCATTAATCAGTCCGCTCTGTTTTTTACCATAGTCTAGCCCAGCTCATTGTCTACCATTTGTCTACCGTATTTTTTATGTTGTCTGCTGCCTTATTTCCCATATTATCTACTATGTCATCTACCATGAATTATCAAAATCGTATTGTCTACTATAGGTTATCCAAATCATATTGTCTACCATGAATTAGTCTATCGTATTTAACACAACCAGATTAGTCTACCAGTTTGTCTTCTATAATTCAGTGTACCTTAAACGCTTTTTCATCGAGACTAGTCTTTATAGATAAAACCTTTTGACTAACTCAAATTCTAAAAAGTTTCTCTGCCCTCTATCGAATGATAAAATATTACTTATTTATTTATTTATTTATTGAGTTTTTATTTATTAGGGACAACAGGGCATTGGGCTAAATTAAATTTTTATTTTTATTTTTATTTTCATTTTTTTAATTATTTTCATTTTTATGGTTTTAACTGAATAAGTGACTATTCAAATTTTTTTTTCTAAAAAATATAATTTAAAAAATAAAAATTTAAATGGTGTTAAAAAATTTTAAAAAATTATTTGAATAATGGAACAAAAAAAAAATAATTTTATTTTTTTAAATATAAAAAAAAATAAACAA
>OX387262.1:3651754-3669254 GCA_947562095.1 Branchellion lobata | reverse complement strand
TCTCAAAACACCCAACCCCCTTCAAAACACCCAAACTTCCTCAAAACACCCAACCCTCCTTCAAAACACCCAAACTTCCTCAAAACACCCAACCCTCCTCAAAACATCCAACCCCCCTCAAAACACCCAACCCCTCTCAAAACATCCAACCCCCCTTCAAAACACCCAACCCCCCTTCAAAACACCCTTTAGAGTGTCCCCCGTAGGGATCTTGTTGTTGGTGTTAATGGTGGGTTTAGTTTTCATCGGACTCACCATCACGATCGTCTCCAACTGGCCTGGTCTTGCCACCATTGGTGCGTGGGATGGGGGAGGGAGAAAGAGGGTTTTTTTGGGGGTTTTCAGTAAAATTGGGGGTTTTAAAAAGTTTGGGTGAAAACCTTTGAAACACACGTATACACACACACACACACACACACACACACACACACACACACACACACACACACACACACACAGACACACACACACACACACACACACACACACACACACACACACACACACACACACACACACACGGACACACACGGACACACACGGATACAGGTGAAAACAGGATGAAGATAGCGGGTCCATGTATCTTGGTTATAGGCTTCGTGGGGGGTGTGTTGGTGTGTCTGTGCAGTGTTAGATGGGCGCTGAGGAAGAACGAGCAATGGGAGAAAGATATGACTTTGAAGGCACACAAGCATATGTGAGGGGGGGGGGGGGGGGGGGGTGAATGGTGAATGGATTCTGGGTTGGTTATTGAAGGGTGAATGAATTGTGATGGTTGGTGAATAGATAGAATGATGAATGGATGGTGATGTTTGATGAATGGATGGTGATGGTTGGTGAATGGATGGTGATGGTAAATGAATGGATGGTGATGGTTGATGAATGGATGGTGATGGTTGGTGAATGGATGGTGACGGTTGGTGAATGGATGGTGATGGTTGATGAATGAATGGTGACGGTTGGTGAATGGATGGTGATGGTTGATGAATGGATGGTGATGTTTGATGAATGGATGGTGATGTTTGATGAATGGATGGTGATGGTTGGTGAATGGATGGTGGTTATTCAATGGATGTGATTATTGAGGGGTAATAAGTGAATGGATGATGGGAGGGTTGGTAAATGAATAGGGATGATTGGAGGGGGGGGGGGTGAATGGGTGGTGAATGGGTGGTGAATGGGTAGTGGTTTTGTTATCGGTGAATCATGAGAAAAAAACTTTCCACGTAAGAAAATAATTTCTATTGATTAAATTTACTTTTAAAAACAACTTTTAAATTCATCATAAATTCATTTTTTAAAATTATTCTTCCATTCTTCCATCACGTGCATCAGCTCTCAGAGTCAAGAGCCCATAATGAGCTCCTCCTATCAACCCTCCGTCGGAGTACCAGGTACAAAATACTTTAAAATACTCATTTTTGAGTATTTATTCACTAATAAAGTGTATTTTCCAAACAAGTACAACCACACATAATGACACCAACAACGACACGTAAAGACACAAACAACCACACATAATGACACAAACGACCACACATAATGACACAAACAACCACACATAATGACACCAACAACCACACAATGACACAAACAACCATACATAATGACACAAACGACGACACATGTTGATACAAACAACTATACATAATGACACAAACAACCACACATAATGACAAAAATAACCATACATAATGACACAAACAACCACACATATAAACAGGCAGACAACGACGGGAAGAAGGGGAGGGAAGGGCAAGATTCGGAAGGGGAGCTGAGGGGGGTAGGAAGGTGGTGGGTGGTTTGCCCATCTCTGCTGGGAAGGAAGAGGTGAGGAGGAAGAGGTTAAGCCTGTGAGGGGAAGTTTGGAGAAGTTGGGAGGATTTTGGAGGAGTTGGGAGGATTTTGGAGGAGTAAGGAGGAGTTTGGAAGAGTTAAAAAGAGTTAGGAGGAGTTAGAAGGAGTTAGGAGAAGTTAAGAAGAGTTAGGAGGAGTTTGGAGGAGTTAGGAGGAGTTTGGAGGAGTTTGGAGGAGTTAGGAGGAGTTTGGAGGAGTTAGAAGGAGTTAAGAGGAGTTTGGAGAAGTTAGGAGGAGTTTGGAGGAGTGAGAAGGAGTTAAGAGGAGTTTGGAGAAGTTAGGAGGAGTTTGGAGGAGTGAGAAGGAGTTTGGAAAAGTTAAGATGGTTTTGGAGGTGTTTGAGGAAAGTAAGGAGGAGTTTTGAGAAGTTGAAGAAAGGTGAAAAAAGTTAGAAAGAATAAAGAAAAGTTAGAAAAAAAAGAAAAAAACGAATTTCGGATTAAAAATGTTCCAACCTTCCACCAATCACCACGCAGGAAGAAGCTTCTATTCCAGATCCACAGCGGAAACAGAAGCAGCACCGGATGTTGAAGCAAGACTCTGATTGGTCGAACGGCTCCACCAACCAATCCTTTTCCGCTGGAGAAGCCGACATGAATATTCCGGGAATTAGTTTCACCCAGTCTCCCAACCAATCAGGAGTCAAGGTGGTAACCAAGACAACCACCACGACCACCAAGACAACCAGCAAGAAGACGAAGAAGGGAGTGGGGCAGAGGAGTTATGGTGACGTCAGAGAAGACCCGATCAGGGATGCGCTGACTGGAAGGCAATTGAGGGTGAACATCAAAGCGAAACAGGGGACCGCCGTCAAAATCTCTCCCTCCCCCACACCCCCCTCTTTCCCTACACCCCCCACCTTCCCCCCCTCCTCCTCCTCCCACCCCCCCTCTTCTTCCCACCCATCCTCCTCCCACCCCTTCAAACGATCTTCCATGGACACCGACATCTGAGGATACCCAAACGCTGTTTCTTATTTGTTTTATTAATTTTTTATTTTTATTTTTTTTCATTTTTTTAATTTTATTTATTCATTATTTTTTCATTTATATTTTTAATTTTTTTTTATATTTACAATTCTTCATATTTATTATTTATATTTATTTATTTATATTTATTTATTTATATTTATTATTTATATTTAGTATTTTTGTATATTTTATTTTTTTATATCTATTTTTTAAAATACTAATCCCTTATTATCACTTCCATACATCCCATCTTCACATATATTTAAATCTTTTTAATTACATTTTTAATTCATAATTATTAATTATTTACTAATTATCGATTGTTTATTAATTATTAATTATTAATTATTAATTAATAATTAATTAATTAATTAATTAATTAATTAATTAAAAGTTAAAAGTTAATTGAAATACTAAGTGGCCTTTCCCTTGCATTTCTCTTCGTTCCCTCTGAGGGTGCCCCTTCTTGGATTGTAATGTTTTTATTATTTTTTGTATTTTATAATATACATATTATCGTTTGTATGTTATGGATGGATGGATGGATGAAGAAGAAAATAAATGAATGAATGAATGAATGGATGAATGAATGAATGAATGAATGAAAAAATGAATGAATGAATGAATGAATGGATGAATGAACAAATGATGGAATGAATGAATGGATGAATAAATGAATGAAAAAATGAATGAATGGATGAATAAATGAATGAATGAATGAATGAATGAATGAATGAATGAGTTAATTAATTAATTAATGCATTAATTGCTGATTGGATTGATGAATTTATTAACTAACCATTTTTATAGCGCGCAGTTAGTAAACTAGGTTTTCTCAGAGACGCAATAATATATAAAGATTATGAGTTTTATATTATAATAAATTATGATAATTTCAAAATTATATTATAATTCTTATAATTTATATCTCATAATTTCCATTAAAATATTTATTCCCATATTATTTTTGGTTTTTATTCTTTATTAACTTTTAAATATTAATTTTATTTCGATAATCTTTTTATTATTTCACTATTTTTCAAATATTTTCATAATTCTCAGTTATTTATTTTATTTCTAAAATTCTCAAGCGCTATATAATTTTCACAAAATTTGTAGCGCTGTGTTGATATTAGACCTGAAGGTGAAGATGCGAACAATATTTTATTTTCCAAAAATCCGTTTCAGTTTTGTTTAATTTTTTTAAAATATTTTTATATATTTTTTTTTCAATTTGTCAAAACTCAATCTTATCAACGCACTCCGTTACTTAACGTTTTTATTTTTTTTAATTTTTTTAATGGTACTTATTGAAAAAAAACATTTTTTTATTTTTTTCTCACTTACTAATTTGAGTTTTTCTTTTGTTTTGTTTTTCTGTTTTGGAGCGCTTAAGAATACTCTTGTTACTAAGCTGTAAAAACCATTTCCTTTTTTTTTCTTTTTTTTAAATTAATTTTTTTTAAATTAATTTTTTTTTTAATTAATTTTTGTTTTCGATTAAATTTTTTTTAGTTTTTCAAAGTGACAATATACTCAAGTTTTGCATTGAATTCAAAACAAATTTTACCTGTTTTTTTTTTTCAGTCAATTAAAATTAAATTTTAAAATCATTTAATTAATCAAAATAATAATTAATCAGCTTTTTAACTAATTAATTTTTAATGATTATTATTTTAAATATTAATTTTTTATCAATAATTTTTTCAAAAGTTTTTTAATGTTTTTATTAATAACTTTTTAATTAACTTATTAAAAAACTCAAATTAATTATTCGTTTTTAAAATTAATTAATTTTTAAATGACTCTTAATTGACTTGTTTGATAGTTCTATTTTGTTCTTTGGTTGCATTTACTTCTCATTAGCTGTTCAGTGTCAACCATCTTCATCCTGCTGCGCAGAGTTTAACGCATCTGAATCCAACTTTATACTAATATTCAATTATTTTAAGTTTAAAAAAAGATAAATGTGAATTAAATGAAACTAATATTGGATTAAATAAAACTAAAATTAAATTAAATAAAGCTAAAATTAAATTAAATAAAGCTAAAATTAAATAAAATAGAGTTAAAATCGGATTAAATAAAGCCAAAATTGGATTTAATAAACCCTAAATCAATAATTTTTGAAAAATGAATCGATTAAAGCTCATTTATGCAGCATTTATTCATCAAAATCTCATTTAAAAACCTCAAAACCCCCTCAAAATGTTCCACTCAAAATCTCACCGGCATACCCTTGCAAGCTCAGATCTGTTTTATTTTTCGAGAAATTTTTTTTCTAATTTTTTTCAATTTTTTCATAGTTTTTTTATAGTTTTTTTATAGTTTTTTTTTCGTTTTTTTTTTTTCGGTTTTTAAAAATCTCTATTGAAGCAAATCCAGAGAAACGCTGGAAATGGCACAACGTTACGTTTCAAAGTTGTTTTAATCTCGAAATGCGTTATGAATCTTTTTTCTGGATTAAAAAAAAATTTTTTTTCGGTAGTTCAAACTTCATTTTAAAGATTGTGGCCTCGAAACTCTACGGGGTTAATGCCACTATAATAATATTCGTGTTTGTATTGTATTGTATTGTATTTTATTTTATTGTATTGTATTGTATTGTATTGTATTGTATTGTATTGTATTGTAATGTATTGTATTGTATTGTATTGTATTGTATTGTATTGTATTGTATTGTATTTTTGAAATATAATTATTTGAAACATTTCAACTTAAACATTGTTTTTCCAATTTTATGCTTGTATTTTGATGCAAAACACTTTATTTATATTAATAATACATATATAAATATGATTAATAATTAAAATGTATTAAATAAAATAATATAATAAATAACATGATTTAATAAACAATTTTATATATATATATATATATATATATATATATATATATATATATATATATATATATATATATATATATATATATATATATATATATATATATATATATATATATATATATATATATATATATATATATATATATATATATATATATATATATATATATATATATATATATATATATAAATTCAAATCTATTTTTATAAGCTCAATTATATTGGCACAAACAGCCATTTTTGAAACTCTAAGCTTTCCTCCACTTCTCACCTTTTGAACTTTTAATTAAATTACTCCATTCAATTAATTATTCAACCAAACTCTCATCAATTTCTGACTAACTCTCAAATCTTTTAACTTGGAAATTATTTTGCTAATACAATACCTCGGTTGGTTCATTGCATATTTTTTTGTTTGAATTATTTTCACAATTTATCGGAAAAATTAATCAGGATTTCTGATAAAATGTTCGAAATTAATCTAATTTAATCTAATCAAAGCTTTTGTATAGCGCTGATTTTGAGGTATGATTAGTTGAAAAACCAATCGGCTACGAGATATAATTTTTTTGTTACTTTTGGCTTCATTTGGGCTTTAAATAATGAACGAATACTTAATACCAATTTTCACCGTGAAATGTTTGTTTTTCTCGATGAAAAATCTGATCGAAAACTCTTTTAAAATTTTTTTTAGTTGTTGACAAGTTTTGGTAAATTTATTCAAACTTTAAACCAGCGCTTCACAGGTTTGAATTTGTTGTATTGTCAGAATTTGCAAGTTTATCAAATAGTTAGATTCAAGTCGCCGAATCTCTATTGTCGCTTTGTTTTCAAATTCTCACTATCCTTTCAAAAAAAAATTTAAATTAGAAAGAAATATAAATTTGGTTGCGATATATTCAAAAAAAAAATTATTATTTTGTTCCAAAAGTTTAGTTTAAAAACTAGAAATGGCTGATGTCGCTAAGAAAATCACGGAGGATGAGGCAAAGGTTTACGATCGGCAGATCCGACTATGGGGGCTTGACGCTCAAAAGAGGTTTGAAAATTTTCATTTTCATTTAATTTTTAACTTTAAATGAAATTTTTTTAACTTTAACACTTTACAAATGTTATTTTCTAAAGAAATAACCAAAATTATAGGTTCAGAACGTCTTCACTCTTCAAAATTTTTAAAAGTTTATTTTATAAAATTTTAATATTCAGCTCATATTTATTAATTTAAGTGAATAAAATTATGAATATGTCAGACTGAGGGGTGCCAGAGTGTTGGTGGTGGGGATGGGAGGGTTAGGAGCGGAAGTGGCGAAAAACATAGTGTTGGTAGGCGTTGAAGCAGTCCATTTGATGGATCACCAAGAGGTTGTGCATGCATGCACTGCTGCATAGATCCAATTACCCATTCATGCATCCATGCATGCATGCAATGCTGCATGGATGAATGTATGGATGGATAAAGGGGTGGATGAATGCATGGCTGACAAAATAATAATAATTCTCCCAACCTTCAGAAATACTTAATTCACCACCAGACAACAGAAGATGATCTCAAAAGTCAGTTTTTCTTGAGGAAGAGTCATTTGAAGAGCAATGTTGGTGGTGATAAACTTCTCACCATGCCTCATTTCAATATTATCACCATTCTTTCCATCTTCTTCTCACTTTTTATTTTTATTTTTTCATCTTTTCACTTTTTTCTTTTTCCATTTTCCATTCTTCCGTGACTTCATTTTTTAATCTTCCTTTTCTTACTTCTCATTCTTCATTCTTCCATGATCCCATCCCCCCTTCCCCCCCCCCCCCTCCCCCAGAGGGCAAAATCTTCTCTCCCCCTTGTTCAACTCCTCAACCCCATGGTGAAAGTCACAGCCGAAACATGCACCATCACTTCCAAACCTCCAGAATTCCTTAAAGACTATCACGTGGTCATTTACCTCGACTCTGATTGGCAGACTGCTATCCAAATCGACCAATCGTGTCGTGAGTACGGAACAAAGCTTTTCATTGGCTCTGCCTTTGGTCTCTATGGCTACATCTTCAGTGACCTGGGAAGGCATGAATTTGCAGTGTAAGGGGGGAGGGGGGGAGAAGGGTGGTTGGTGAGGGAAGAAGGGTGGTTGGTGAGGGAAGGGGGAATGAGGTTAATGAGAAGGGGGGATGTGAGGGAGGGTGTGGTTGGTAAGGGGGGGAGGAGGGGTGGGTGAAATAGAAATGGTCAGGTTGAGTATTGATGAGAGGAAGAGGGTGAGGTAGAGGTTTCTCAAAGAAGGATGTCAAACCAGTCAACTCATCCACTCATCACTCCATCCACTCATCACTCCATCCATCCATCCATCTATCCATCTTTCCACCCACTCATCACTCCATCCATCCATCTATCCATCCATCCATCTATCCATCTTTCCACCCACTCATCACTCCATCCATCCATCTCTCCATCTTTCCATCCATCTATCCATCTTTCCATCCACTCATCACTCCATCCCTCCACCCACTTCCACCACCACCCACCCACAGAGATGTGGTGGAAAAGAAAGCCACCCATGGACATGAACATATTGGTGCCTTCTGATCATTATTATTATTATTTTTATTATTATTATTATTATTATTATTATTATTATTATTATTATATTCTGATCATTATGATTATGGATATTTTTATAATAAATATTATGATGATTATAAGGATTATAATTATAATTTTATAATTATTATGATACCACACCACACCACACCACCACTACACCACCACACCACCACTACACCACACCAACACACCACCACACCACCACACCACCACCACCACACCACCACACCACACAACACCACACCACACCACCACTACACCACACCACACCACACCACCACCACACCACCACCACACCACCACCACACCACCACCACACCACACCACACCACACCACCACTACACCACCACTACACCACACCACCACCACTACACCACACCACCACCACACCATCACACCACCACCACCACACCACCATCACACCACACCACCACCACACTACCACCACACCACACCACACCACACCACCACTACACCACTACACCACACCACACCACCACCACCACACCACACCACACCACCACCACACCACCACACCACACCACCACTACACCATACCACCACACCACACCACCACTACACCACACCACCACACCACCACCACTACACCACACCATCACACCACCACACCATCACACCACCACCACCACACCACCATCACACCACACCACCACCACCACACCACCACTACACCACACCACCACCACACCACCACACCACACCACCATCACACCACACCACACCACCACCACACCACACCACAGGAGAGCCCAGAGCGAAGAAGCTGAAAGTGGAAGAGAGTCATAAGACAGTCAAACAGGTCTCATGGCACATGATTAATTTATATTTATCAATATAATCTATTTTGTTTTGTTTTGTTTTCAAATCTATTTTGTTTTGTTTTGTTTTCAAATCTATTTTGTTTGTTTATTAAACTTTTTTTGTTTTTTTTTTCAAATCTATTTTGTTTTGTTTTGTTTTCAAATCTATTTTGTTTTGTTTTGTTTTCAAATCTATTTTGTTTTGTTTTGTTTTCAAATCTATTTTGTTTTGTTTTGTTTTCAAATCTATTTTGTTTTGTTTTGTTTTCAAATCTATTTTGTTTTGTTTTGTTTTCAAATCTATTTTGTTTTGTTTTCTAAATCTTTTTATGTTTTTTTTCCCTCTGTTCTGTTTTTTTATTTTTTGTTTTTTTACATCTAATTTGTTTTTTTGCTTTTTTTTTATTTTAATTTTGTTTTGATTCTAATTCTATATTGATTTTAAATCTTTTTATAAAAATCTTTTTTTTTTTTCAAATTTTTTTTTTAAATTCTTTTTTTTACATTAAAAAAATTTGTTTTCCAACTTTCCATCACATAAGTCGATGTTTCCATAATATTTCCGCCTATTCCACCCTCCACTCCCCTCTTCCACCCCCATCACTTCCACCCTCCACTCCCCTCTTCCACCCCCATCACTTCCACCCTCCACTCCCCTCTTCCACCTCCATCACTTCCACCTTCCACTCCCCTCTTCCACCCTCATCACTTCCACCCTCCACTCCCCTCTTCCACCTCCATCACTTCCACCTTCCACTCCCCTCTTCCACCTCCATCACTTCCACCCTCCACTCCCCTCTTCCACCCCCATCACTTCCACCCTCCACTCCCCTCTTCCACCTCCATCACTTCCACCCTCCACTCCCCTCTTCCACCTCCATCACTTCCACCCTCCACTCCCCTCTTCCACCCCCATCACTTCCACCCTCCACTCCCCTCTTCCACCTCCATCACTTCCACCCTCCACTCCCCTCTTCCACCTCCATCACTTCCACCCTCCACTCCCCTCTTCCACCTCCATCACTTCCACCCTCCACTCCCCTCTTCCACCTCCATCACTTCCACCCTCCACTCCCCTCTTCCACCCCCATCACTTCCACCCTCCACTCCCCTCTTCCACCTCCATCACTTCCACCCTCCACTCCCCTCTTCCACCCCCATCACTTCCACCCTCCACTCCCCTCTTCCACCTCCATCACTTCCACCCTCCACTCCCCTCTTCCACCCCCATCACTTCCACCCTCCACTCCCCTCTTCCACCCCCATCACTTCCACCCTCCACTCCCCTCTTCCACCTCCATCACTTCCACCCTCCACTCCCCTCTTCCACCTCCATCACTTCCACCCTCCACTCCCCTCTTCCACCCCCATCACTTCCACCCTCCACTCCCCTCTTCCACCTCCATCACTTCCACCCTCCACTCCCCTCTTCCACCCTCATCACTTCCACCCTCCACTCCCCTCTTCCACCCCCATCACTTCCACCCGTTACCAAGGTGATAGATTTTCTTCCATTGGAGCGAGTTCTCACTCCTGATTGGCTGAAGGCGGACCACTCAGCCAGTAGGAAAATTCCAGACGGATTTTTCTTCGCCAAGTGTGAGTCACTTTTCATTTTGATGGTTCTTCTAATCTCCATTTTTAGTTTTTTTGTCTATAATCTCAAAATAATATTTTTTTCAATAGTATTCACTGCATGTATATTTTTTGTCTGTTGTTTTTTTTTGTATTTCGATATCTCAATTAGAATAAAAACTTATTTTTATTTTTTTTTCAACTTAAAATTTTTTTAATCTATATTTATTAATTATTTTTTTTTTTTTCAATTTTTCTCTTTTTATTCATTTTTTCCATTTTTCTAATTTTTTTTTTTCAATTTATTTTTCGCACACCACCTCCAGTGATCAGTGACTTCATCCACCACAACAAGCGCCTCCCTCTCGACCTTGACGACGATCGGGAGTCCTTGGCGACGGGGTTGCTAAGGGTGACCACGGAGATGGCTGTTTCCCAAGAAAGAATTCCTTCAGAGATGCTCGAGTGGGTTGAGAAAAATTATTTTTCCAATCATTCAACTTTTTTCATTTTTTTCATTTTTTCTTTTTTTTTTTCACTTTTTTTATTCCATTTTTTCTTTTTTATTCAATTTTTTCTTTTTTATTCCACTTTTTTCTTCTTTTTTTTGCACTTCTTTCTTTTTATTCTTTTTTTTTTTTCATTCCACCTTTTTTCGTTTTCATCCCATCCACATCATTCCATTTCTCCTTTTTTATTCCTCTTTTCGTTTTTATCTCACAAATCATTCCCCTTCTCGTTTTTATTTCACAAATCATTCCTCTTCTCGTTTTTATTTCAAAAATCATTCCCCTTCTCATTTTTATTTCACAAATCATTCCTCTTCTCATTTTTATTTCACAAATCATTCCTCTTCTCATTTTTATTTCACAAATCATTCCAATTTTTCATTTTTCCCATCCAACTCATTCCAATTTTTTTCACCAGCCCTTTCCATTTCTGTTTTTCATATTTCCATTTTTCATTCAAAATTAAACCTCCACTTCTACCTCACATTTTTTTTGTTTTTATTTTTATTTTTTCTTTCAAATTCTTGTTTTGTCTCTCAAGAAAGCTTCCGCCCTCTCCTTTCCAATTATTAATTCAATTTTATCTCCCTCTAGCGAGTGTTACAAAACACAAAGTTCCGTGTGTGCCGTTGTGGGAGCCCTGCTGTCTCAGGAAGTCATCAAGGTGCCTCTTTATTAACTCAATTATGCCATCAATTATGATAATAAATAACTCAGTTAATTTTGATGGTTATAAATTAATTTATTTTAATAATAAATCAAACAGTTAAATGTGCTGGTATTGGATTAATTGTGTTAATAATTAATTAATTAATTAATTAATTAATCAATAGTGATTAAAATAAAAATGTTAATAATAATAAATTAATTAATAGTGATTAAAATAAAAATGTTAATAATAATTAATTAATAGTGATTAAAATAAAAATTTTAATAATAATAAATTAATTATTAGTCAAAATTAGTTAAAATAAAATATTAGTTAAAAAACAAATTGATTGTGTGTGTTAGTGATAATGAATAAATTAATTTGTGGTGACAATTAGTGAATTATAATCACAATCATTATCAATATCACTCTTTCAATTTTTCCACTTCATTCTGTTTCGACACACCCCCCTCAGAGCTTCTATCTCTTCCCACCCAATCCTCCTCACCCCCACCTTGTCCACATCTATCCACCCACCACTCCACTTCCCCTTTCTTTCCATCTTCCTCCCAACTATTTCACCCTCCCTTCACCCACTTTCACCCTTCCACTCACTTCCACCCTCCTCCACCCACTTTCACCTTCTCTTACCCTCCTCCACCCACCTTCGCCCTTCCTCCACCCACTTTCACCCTTCCTCCACCCACTTTCACCCTTCCTCCACCCACTTTCACCCTTCCTTCACCCACTTTCACCCTTCCTTCACCCACTTTCACCCTCTCTCACCCATTCTTCCCTCCACCCCTTTCCCACCCATTTCTTTCTCCCTCCACCCCTCCCTCACCCATTCCACCCCCCCTCCAGGTCTTATCCCTCAAGGACCGACCCCATGACAACTTCATCTTCTTCGACGCTCGGCACGGCACTGCCTACGTCGACAAGATCGGCCGCTGAGGCACTCTGTGTGTTTGTCATTGTGGATCTGTGTGTTTGTCATTGTGGATCTGTGTGTTTGTCTGTGTGGATCTTTGTGCGTTTGTCTGTGTGTTTATCTGTATACTTGTGTTCATGTATGTGTGGGTCTGCATGCTTGTGTGCGTCCATCTTTGTATGTTTGTCAATGTTTTTACATCGACAAACATACAAAGATATGGTTGTTTGTAGGTTTTAGTATATTTGTTTGTGCCGTCTTCTAGACATATCCGTCTCTCAAATCTGTATGTCCTCCATTTTGATTTATCTATCCTTGTGTGTGTTTATTTGTATGTATGCATTTGTTGTGTGTGTGTATATGTGTAGATTGGTATGTATGTATGCGTGTCTGTGTGTGTGCATGTGTACGTATGTATGTGTGTGTTTTGGTGATTCATATTTTCAACATAGACAATTTTTCGTGTAGAAAAAGATAAAAATAGTTCATTTATTCGAGAAAGTCCTTCAGAAAATAACTTGAAAATAATATAAAAATCATTAAAACAAAGTTTAGGAGAAAAAAAAACAAATAATAAATAAATTAAAAAAAAACAAATAATAAATTAATTAATTAAAAAAAACAAATTTTATTGAATAATTAAAATCTACTTTTATTTCGTAGAACAGTGTTTAATTAGCGCTATACAAATGATTTGATTATATTGTAAAATAATTGAAGTTTAAATTAATAATGAGTTTCAATAAATAATTAGCTTTAATTAATAATTAGTTTTAATTGATGATTTAATCAGTGATTAGTGTTTTTAATTGGTTTTGGCGCCTATGTCCTTGCTCAAGATGTCGTAGACAGCCACATCGGCAGCATCAGCGCCCTTGTTGTCAGGGTGGTTGGGACAAGAGTCGTCCTGTCTGTATCTGTGAGGTGAGGTGTGGTGTGCTGTTGTGTGGTGAGGTGTGGTGTGGTGTGCTGTTGTGTGGTGGTGAGGTGAGGTGTGGTGTGGTGGTGAGGTGAGGTGTGGTGTGGTGGTGAGGTGAGGTGTGGTGGTGTGTTGTGTGGTGGTGTGGTGTGATGTGGTGGTGAGGTGTGGTGTGGTGTGATGTGGTGGTGAGGTGAGGTGTGGTGTGGTGTGCTGTTGTGTGGTGGTTAGGTGAGGTGTGGTGTGATGTGGTGGTGAGGTGTGGTGGTGTGTTGTGAGGTGTGGTGGTGTGTTGTGAGGTGTGATGTGGTGGTGTTGTGTGGTAGAAGAATTGTTTTTATAATTAAAACAATAATTGTTCCTCTTATTAGTGGTGGTGAAAGTATCACTTTATATTATTGTTGTTATTATTATTATTATTATTATTATTATTATTATTATTATTATTATCATTGTTAATTACTTAAGTTGTCGATAGAAGCTCGACGCCGCAACATTTTTCTTGAGCACCGTCAACACCACCTTCTTCATCCTGCTCCTGTGGAGGAGGAGGAGGAGGAGGAGGAGGAGGAGGAGGAGGAGGAGGAGGAGGAGGAGGAGGAGGAGGAGGAGGAGGAGGAAAAGGAGGAGGAGGAGGGGGAGGAGGAGGAGGAGGGATAGGAGGAAGCGGAAGAAGACGATGCTTATAACGAAGATCACAAGGAGCTTTTTCTAAAAATAAAAATCATAATCAAACAAATCCTCCTCCTCTTCCTCCTCCTCCTCCTCCTCCTCCTCCTCCTCCTCCTCCTTCTCCTCACTTGAAGGCCAGCAGCTCCAGCAGCTGCATCACGAAGCGGCCCAAGCCCTTGCTCCTCACAGCCTGCACCAGCTGAACCTCGTAGCTGCGGTGGTGATGATGTAATAGTATATGTGGTGTGGGGATGCGTGGTTACACAGTGCGTGAGGATGGCGGGGAGTGGTGTGGTCATGTTGTGTGTGATAATGGTGTGGTGCTTTCGGTCTGGTGGCAATACACACATATTACATCTACACCTATACCCAAACTTCCACATACACATACACACACACACACACACACACACACACACACACACACACACACACACACACACACACACACACACACACACACACACACACACACACACACACACACACACACACACACACACACACACACACACACACACACACACACACACACACACACACACACACACACACACACACACACACACACACACACACACACACACACACACAGAAACATCAACACACAAATACACTCATCCACACACAAACACACACACACACACACACACACACACACACACACACACACACACACACACACACACACACACACACATCAACTCACCAATATAAAACTTCCTCCCCATAGTCCATGTCGTATCTGAAGTGACAAAACCCCACTAGGTCCTCCACCCCTTCCTTCACCCCCTCCACCCCTTCTATCACCCTCTCCTTCACCCCCTCCTCCACCCCTTCTATCACCCTCCCCTTCACCCCCTCCCCAAACCCCTCTTTCATACCTCCCCCCCCTCCTCCCCCCCCTCCTCCATCTCCTCCTCCACTCACTCTTTCATCTGGTAAACGAGATTACTGGTCTATTTTGTGTGTAATGTTTGTATTTATGAAAAAATTAACCGAAAATAAGTGCAAAGTCAACATGAATATAAAAATTGGACTTAATACAAAAGCTCTGGACTTTATGTTACCTTGACCACTTTCAGTGTCTTTGGTTTGATTTTTGATGAGCAAGATCCAGGCATTCTTGTGAGCTAACTCATCCATTTTCCTGTTCCTGTCCCACCTCCAACCACTTCCCTCATAACTGCAACAGTCGTCGAGTGGTGAACCACATGGAACATTCGTAACAACAACATAATGATAACTACGTGTTGGAAGGAGCCCCCTCAACAACTACAGCAACAACAACACCACCACAACATCAACAATATCTGCAACAAAACAACCTCAACAACAATATCCACAACAACAGCACCACAACATCAACAATATCTACAACAAAACACCCTCAACATTATCCAAAACACCATCTATACAACAATATCCGAAACACCACCTCAACAACAACAACTACAACAACACCACCTCAACAACAACACCCCCCTCACCTACATTTGCCTCATGTTGGCCTCGGTGACTTCAAAAAGCCAGTCGAGTACCGAGGGGGAAAGATCTGAAGATCGGTGGATGCCGAGATGGGTGTTCAAACTGGGAGAGGAAGGGGGGAGGTTGGAGAAAAGCTGTAAGTTATATTTCTTTGGTTATTTTTGGAATTAGTGAGATCAATTATAATTATTTAATATGGTATAATTATTTAATTAGCAAATTAATTAGCAATTTAAAGTGATTAATTTTAATTAAGTGGCCTCAAAACTTTACAGGGTTAAAGCCACTATAATATTCATGTTTGTATTATATTAAATAAATAAATTAGTTAACTTATTAAAATTAATTAATTAATTAATTAAAATTAATTAATTATTAAATAAATAAATTAATTATTCGATTCACCCACCCATTCCTCTCAAACTTCCTAAATGCTTGGAAAGAACTCAAGGGATCTTCTTGCTAGAATATTTGAATTAATATTTATTATTATTATTATTGTTTATTTTAATAATTATTGATAAAGTAATATTTATTATTATTATTATTGTTTTTTTTAATAATTATTGATAAAGTAATATTTATTATTATTATTATTATTGTTTATCTTAATAATTATTGATAAATTAATATTTATTATTATTATTATTGTTTATCATTATTTAAAAAATTATTATTTTTCTTTATTTTTTTCCAAAAAAACATGTTTAAATTGTTAATTTTTTCTATTATTAATTATGGAAATCCTTTTTTTTGTTTAACAAAATTGAACAAGGTTCAATAAAAATAATAAAAAAAATAATATAAATAATAATAATAAGTTAAGTAATAATAATAATTTTGAAAAATTATTATTATTACTTTTAATATTTAAATCAATTTTTGTTAATTCGAAGGGCACACGCACGGAGTTAGCTACGACCACCAGTTGCGATTCCTGCTTCTTCTTGTTCGTCTGTGCAGCAGTCATTGCTCGAATTAATATTGATTTTTATTAATAGTTTTAATCATTATTATCTATTTAAAATTTATTATTATTATTAATTGTTCTAAATATGTTTTGAGAAAGAATAAATTTGAAAGATGTTGCATTCATTGGGGAAATGATTTAAGTGAATGCATGAAAAGCAAAACTCTCACTTTTTTATTTCTTGATTTTTTTCCCATTTTCGCGTCTTTGATCAAACTATTTTTTTTTATACTGTTTTCGAAAAAGGTAACTTACTCAACAAACTACTTACAATAAATTTCCCGCAAATATATTTTTCACGAATTCACTTTTAACTGCTAAAAGTAAATATCAAAGCGTATTATTTTTAATTTTTTTACAAAAACTAAAAATTTCGAATTATTCGACAGTTTTTTTGCTTTTTGATTTATAATAATAATAATAATAATAAAAATAATAATAATAATAATAATCTTTGTATAAAAAGTGTCTTTGATAAGTTATAAATTAGAGTTCCCTTATGGAGCTAATTGAGAATTTATGGATTCAAAAGATGTGCCCTAATTATCTTATCTGCCCTAATTATCTTATCTTTTATTCCTCTTTTTATCATATTCATTTCTGATTATTTTGTTATCTTTATCATTTCTAATAATAATAATAATAATAATAATAATAATAATAATATTATTATTATTTTTATTATTATTATTATTATTA